>JAPMOB010242526.1:0-14189 GCA_029875015.1 Lepomis gibbosus | reverse complement strand
CCCCCCCCCCGCGACCCTGTATGCAGGATAAGCGGTTGACGATGGATGGACTTTTGCTGTCATGACTTTTGCTGTCACGGGGTTGAACGCACTAAAACAGCACCAGACGCTATAATGTTTGTTTTTGCTGCTATTAAAGTAATCTGACCATGGGCCAGATAGAGCCTTGCGATTCTGCAGGTCAAAGTTAAATCAAATTGAACCCGCACAAACTCACCACTCTCGCCAGCGCCTGATATAACACTGTAGACTGTCGTTCCCAGCACAGGCCATACTCCAAATGAAAATCAGGGTTGTGTTTTTAAAAAAAGTCTGGGTGTTGATTTAAAAAAAGTTGCTTACCTTAGAGATTATAAGGCTAGCAGGTGCTAGCATCTATACACCTCAGTTACTCAGTAACTGAGGTGTATAGGCCCAAATGCAGACACCAAAGGAGTGGAATGCAGTTTGTATAATTTATTTAAATACAATAACTAATAATCAGACTCACAGAGATGCAGGCAGAAATCCAAAAGGGATAAGCAGGTAATCCAAACAGCACAGAAAACTGAACATACAACAATAGGAGACAACAAGGACTGAAGGACTGAGTACATTATACACAGGGGCAAAAAAGTAGGGTGGGAGATGAAACACATCAGGATAATTAGACAACAGGAAACAGAGAACGATCACCAGACACCGACAGCTTCAAAGCAAACCAGTAAGTAAAACTGGTGACAAGACACAATGATGAATGTAACCGAATACAACAGAGAACGTGGAACAAATGATCAACTTACCAAAACAAGGAGAAGAACACAGAACTGGAACACTCTGGCAGGGAGTGAAAGAGGAACGGGTATAAAAAAAGCTATAAAAAAAGAAAAAAACAGAATATAGAATAGATGCACAGTTTGATATCTGTGGGCTGCCCTAACAACTATGGCCATGTCCACTGTAAACATTTGACTAGTGCAGTTTGGAGTTGTGCACATGCATTGCTCAAACACACTTCAGTGCTGGCTGCAATACGTTAAAGAGAAGAAACTGAATTTAAGGTTTTCTAGGTTATGGTAATTTAAGGATTAGCATGGAATCATATTATTTGACTGATCATTAAGAGACTGTACGTTACTATTTAAAAGAAATAGGCGTTCATTTAAGCCTGTGACATGTCAGCTGGGCTATTCCATCTCTCCCTCCTTTACACTCCCCAGTATTCACATATAAAATTTAGCACTGTCACATCAATAACTTATCACTGCATTGTTGTCTTCTTTTCTTCTCGCTCTTTTCTTTAACCCCCAGTGTTTTAGCCGTTTGTGCAGATAAAGTAAGCTCTAAAAGGAAGCTCCCCTTTGTTTCTGTTCTGCTGTGTTGCAGCAGCTCTGCTCAATTCATGATTCACTTCCCTGCAGGACACCACAGCACACAACATCAAAGACAAGTCTCAGTTGGATTCACACAAACTGACAGACACCTCAGGGTGACTGATGGAAAAGGAGACAGACAGATAAAGTCAAAGAGTGGTCATTGCCTCCTTTTGCTGTGGTTCCTGCTGTTGTTTTAGTTTAGTGCATTACACACTTTGGCAAAGGTTGGCTTGTCACCAGAAGAATTGACAAGAAAGTATGTACATATGTGCTGATACAGGGGCTTTGAGAAAATACACCTCTGTTTTTGTCATATTCTGGCAGGAAGAGTTGGCTGGTTTACACTCGTACCTGAGATAAGAATTGAACAGATCTGCTGTGATGTCTTTGTCTTTGACACAACAGAGGATCTGAATGATTTTCCCCACCTGGAGACTGCGCAGCCTGCAGGCTGCTGTTTCCTTGGTGTGTTTGATGGCAAAAGCTGTGAGCAAACACACCCGCTGTTCCTTCACTTCAGTCAATCTGCTCTGTCTGTTTACTGATCTTACCATGTTTGATCTGCGTTAAGGTGGATCAGATGCTTCTAAAGGATGGTCAGATGCATCTGAATGGCAAAACAAAAGTTTATTTATCTGCAGTAAAGAAAAAGAGAAAAGAAAAAGAAGTAATGAAACAACACAGAAACAAAAATGCTCAGATTTTTTTTCTTCTGGCACTCAAAAAATGCTAATACTTAATACTCTGCAAGCATCATTTCAACATGATTCAGGTAGAAAAGTATTAGTGATGCATGCATCTACAGTGCATGCCATTGTGCAAACCCCAGTGGCACAGAAAGTATTCAGATCCATTACTTAAGTAAAAGTAGCAATACCACAGTGTAGAAATTTTATGTAAAAGTACCAAAGTATTAGCACGAAAATATACTCAAAGTACCAAATCTAAAAGTAAGAATGGATCATTTGCAATTAATTTAGGTTAAATTATTGGATTATAACTATGGATGCTTTAATATGTCATTGTAACTACATTTTTTTTACTGCTGGGTAGCTTAATCTTAGCTTCATCTATGATAATGCATCACAGTTTATTTGCCCATTATATTTCGTATAAATAATATTAATCAACAAGGTAACTAGTTGCTAATGTCGTCAGATAAATGTAGTGGAGTGAAAAGTAAATCATTTGCCTCTAAAATGTTGTTGTAGGAGCAGAACAGAATTTAGTGCAGTACTGCATCTGTTTTACACCCAAAGTGTGCTGTATTAAATGTGCATATACAGATAATATATAAAGCCAGTGCAGCCATACCAGCCTCTCTTAGATGTGATTAGCTTTTGGAGCATTGAATGTTCCCCGATACAAAATCTTGAAATCTCTTCTGGATGATAATGGTGAGGGTTGAGCTCATTAGCTCTTGTAATTCCTTGTCAATGATTTCTTTTACTAACAATAATACCTCAGAGGTTACTATGGCTTATGAATTATCAGTTTGAGATTTGAATTGAATTAGAGTTTAGAACTGAATTAAATTGGCCAATAAATCTAATTCACCTCAGAAGGAATACACAGTAAAACAACATGGAGCGATGTAGAAAAATATAAATGGCTTTACTTCCAGAATCCCGAGCCATTCTCTGTGGAAATCACTGAATAAATTAAAAACCCCAGGTTGTTTGCATCTCTTTCAGCTGGTACTCCTCATCCTTTATAGTCATTCTCTGAGGAGCCGCCTCATTCAGAGATAATTTACCTGCAAAATGAGCAGGGACTCTCTGAGGCAACACACATGTTAGCAACACACACATTAAGAGATAGTTTTGCTTCCTCCAAACACACTGCAGTAGGCTTGTTGCACTGTTAACGCAGGAGAGAGCATTGCTAAGGGTCCAACTTTTAGTGAAATGCCAAAAGAGGTCTTCAGGCACGTTCTTGATCAATCATTGACCTTGAACTGCTATTTTTATGACTATAATAAATGTTTGAATCGTACATTAAAACCTATAGCCTAATACTTTCCTACACATGAAAAGTGCTACAAACCAAGGCCTACAAAGTGAGTGAGTTGTCACATAAACTGTCAGGTCCACTGTTGTAAGTGTTGATTCCTATTGTCTGTGAATATATCTTTGAATGTTTAACATCCATTTTTCCCTTTTATCTTGTCCTCCTTCTCTGTCTATGTGTCTTTTGTCATCCATCCTGACTGTTTCAGCCTGTCCCTCTTCCTGTCTATTCATCAGAATAATAGTTCATTATTGATTAAGGGACTTTTGTTGATAATCTGTAACTGGTGGTGAAGCCCTCAACTTGACGTGCACTGTGTTACAGTATAACTTTGTTCTACCTCTTCTGCAACAGTTGTTATTGAGACACGATATCCAAAATATCTTGCTACCAGCTTCTGTTCAAAATTTGAAGAGGGCATTTCATCACGTTTCATTCTTGGCTGACAGTAACTTGGGAAAAGCCTTGACATTGAGTTCAAAACAGTCATCACTGACAGTGCTGTAGTAAGTAATCCAAGCTGGGAACCAAAACTACAATATCTGACTTGGGAGGGGAAGCAACTATGAGATGCTAGCTCTTAAAAACATTGGCTGCGTGCAAGTGTAAAAAAAAACAGAGATATCTCTGCACATGCAAAGTTAGACAAGTTTTTCCACGTGGAATTGGAGTCTGATTCCTCTAATGTGCCTCTTGGAGGAAGTGCTGAAACTCTTTGCTCCTATGGGAAGATTCAAGTGATTTTGCTTTCTTTTTCCCTGAAGGCTCCTGCTCAACCCTTAACTCTGCTTATACCAAGTGGCTCAATTGGCAGACAGACCAGACTCAAAAGCTCTTTCTAAAAGAACTTTGTAACAGACATCAATATATTTCGACAATCTATGCCTGTCACTACAAAAGGAATTGTAGTGACAAAAGGGTGACAGTGATACAGTCTGTGGTTGTCATTATTAATTAGAGACTTCTCCTCAATGTCACCCAAAACTGAGCAATCATCTTTTTCAAGTTAGGAGAAAAGTTTTGTTAAAACCCATCACAGCTTCTCTAATGTCAGTGTGAATTATGGCCTGTTGTGACTTTTTGATATTATGACAGCCGGTGTTGGGCAAATTACTCAGAAATTGTAATATATTACTATTTACTTCTACCCCTTAAAAACCACCAAACAAAGCAGTCTCTCCTGACTTTTTAACTAATATCATATTCATCACAGCAGCATGGAGCTATGTTTTTTACAAAACATAACGTCATTCACAAATCCTGACTTTTGAAGTACTGTTTTTCTGCACATGCATTATTTTCAGTGCTTTAAAAAAAACGTTACGTTGCTAAATGCCACTCTCTTCTGACGAGCCCATGCAACACTGGCAGTTGCTGCCGGAGTTTCTTTCTAAAAGTTTCATATTTCTGTGCTGCTTTAGCAGACGCTTCAATAAATTAGAGGTAGGATTGTGCGCAGTTGAAAGCTTTTTGCTGGTTGAACAAAGTTTACAACGGACAATAATGTTCTTTGCATCTTAGACTGTGACACAATACTGTAAATACTTACAACTGTCGAAAGAACACCTCTCTCCCTCGTTCTCCATTGTTCCTTAAGTTTTTGTCTGACAGCTTACTTGAAGAACATGAGGTCTGGTGCCACTAAGCAGCTGAGCAGTCGCACATTCATGTCAAGGATGGTGCATTCGGTAATGCAGTAATACAGCATTACTTGGATTAGTAAATGTAATAATATTACTGTTTTGGAAAAGTAATCCAAACACTACTAGTGACTGGGAAAAGTAATATTATTTCAGTAACGCGTTACTGCCCGACAATAATGACAATACATACATGTTGGACTATTTCTTGTGCTTCTATCTTTTGAGAACCATTTCTGGAAAGTGGAGTTGTCACAAGACTGTTTGAGGATTAATATTTACACAGTTTAATTTTTTTTATTGTTTTCCCCTGGCCATCCCTGCTTTGCACAAGAATCAAACACAATAAAAAGAAGTAAATAATGGCAGCCCTAATAAAACACACCCAGGATGAGATAGTGGAGGTGAGGGCAAATGGTGGTTGTGGAGATAAGATCCATGGATAAGATAGTTGGAGGTTTTGAATTGAAATAGTCATCAAAGGGGAAAGGCGAATGGGCAAACCATTGGTAATTGGCATAGGATGATCAGAAGAGGCTGCAGGGCATGCTGAATCAAAACAGGCCTTGTTAAAGATACCCTATGGAGTTTCCTTGTTAACAAACAAAACTAACAAAAGTAATGTTTGCATTAAGTGTTTTTCACCACTTGTGTGTGTTTAAAACATATTTCCTATTCTGCATTGTTTACATCCATGGTATAGCTCTTCTCCTTTACTGCCTTCAGTGGCGCTTTGCTAAGTTTGTTCACTGACTGTTGATCAGCAAAATAGTGTGACAGTTTTTTGCATGCATGTGTGTCCTCATACATGACACAAACAAAATGCCTACCCCCTTGTAAAAACATTCGCCCACAGCACTACCAGTTGTCCCCAAGTCATAGTTGATGTTAGGGCCAACAAAAAAGAGATCAGGTAAAGGACTTACTGAAAAGAGACAAAAGTACTGATGTTCCTGACAGAAAGGGTTAGAGAGTCTTGGAAATGCTTTCCATCAAAAGGCCCTCATAACAGTAGAGGTACAAATGCATGTGTATAGTAAAATCTTTCCATATGATGTTCTGGCAGCAAAATGTCACTTTGATATACCTCAGCACTTTTAGTTTTGCTCACAAACATGCACACCTTTAGGCATTTTAATTATTTAATGTGTCTTCATCATATGGTCCTCTGCCCTGGTACTCAGATTATGTGAAGGTCTGAATGAAGTGGCCATTTTAATATTGTATAAGGCTTGTGGTGCTGACCATAAATGCCTCAGCTGCAGGTTGTATTATGTACAGAACAGTCCTTAAGGTACAGATTAAACTCTTTTCACTGTTGCAAATTAAACATCAAAGCAATAAGTAGATAAAGCATTTGAGCTCAGGGTTTTTAAACTATGGAAAGGTTTATGTCTGATGAAATATGTTAAGTAAGATTTGTCTTCTTTCAAGAAACAACTGCAAACTCTGTATGGATTTGCATTTGTCTGAAGACTTTTTTGTTCTTGCTAATGAGATAGTGTTTAAAGTATTCAGCAGTGTATATATTTCCACATTGCTGAGTCATTGTTGATATGCTTTTATTAATTGTATTACCATTTGATTTCCCAGCACTCTTAACCATACCTGTCAACATTGGGATTTGAAAATAAGGGAAATTTTACTATATACAATAAGTGACTGCAATTAGGTGGTCAAAATGTGATAGCTGGTTGAAAGTGAAATGTTGGCATTATATAAATGAAAACACAATAGGGCAAATACTTTCAGCACTTACAAGTCTATGGATGTATTACTTGAATAAGGGTACACGTCACTTACACATTATGTTTCAGTCTGAGAGAGGTTACTGGTTAAGTAAGAAAATTGGTCAAAGAAGTTGATAAAGATGTTGCTCTTCATTAAGTACATGTAAGCCTTTTCATTTGGTGAGATGCACAAAATGTTTGGCTTTTTGGCAGGTACTCCATCCCACTCATGTTCATGAATCCTCACGCTGCTGTTCTTATTCTTTTACCTTCTACTTCTGGCATACCGGAGGTTAATGTTGCAAACAACAAAAATGCCTAGCAGGGTTGTTTTCTTTACAGAGAATGGTAAAATAAGGGGGAATACTGGGAAAATGGTATGAATGAATGGTATGCTCTTAACAAACTTTCTTGAGAAAACTATACTACTGTTATTACTATTGTTATGTATGTTGTGCTTTTAATTCTTTTGATGATACAAAGGTATGTCTCTCTCCCTCCTCTCTCTTTCTGTCCAGGAGCTGGAGGTTGGTCTCCTCTGAGCTCAGACAGATATCAGTGGTTGGAGGTCGACCTGGGTGGGCGGACACAAATCACTGCTGTTGCTACGCAAGGCCGCTATGGCAGCTCTGATTGGCAGACCGCCTACCTGCTGATGTTCAGCGACACAGGACACAACTGGAAACAGTATCGTCAGGAAGACAGCATAGGGGTGAGTGCATTGTAATTACAATATACCAACAGAAATATATGTCATGTAATAAACAGCAGAGTAGTGACTTCTCAGTGTTAAAGATAGAGTCAAAACTTTTTCCACTGTAGACATTTTGACATATCACATTAGGAAAAGCATAAGTGACACTAATAACATTAACAGTATCTACATTCTCTTTAAGTGCCCCAATGACATTGTGATTGAAATGCACATTACGAGGACCCTGAATAGATTTTACATTTACATATAATTTACCATTTGACTACTTTCAGGTCAAAAACAGAAAATAGCCCATGACACAACATTTTTTCATCTTATATATAATAAACTGATACTTTCCCCATTACTGTATTTGTTATTTCTTTATCTTTTTACTTTCCTTAAAAACTAAAAGCTGACATTATAAAGTTAATTTATAAAACACATTATTTGTCAATGTTTTTTGTCTCACCATAAAAAGAGCTATGTAGGTTGATTATGCAGCAGCTTATCACAAGCCATATTTATGTTTTTAGTTAGGCTGTGACCTTTATTGGCAGAAAAATTCAGGTGACATAGTATAAAGAGTGATAAAGTCAGTGTAAGGAGGTGGTGGGGTGGATGGATGTGTCCAGTAAACTAAGGACTTTGGCTCAGGAGACCGAGGTTTAAATTACTTACGTCATGTCACTTATATACTTATTTTAAACCAGACCACAAACTTTTCCTAAACCTAACCAAGTAGTTTTGTTGCATAATCCTAACCACCACTATTTCACAATGTTAACTATGTGTAAAATATCATGTGACTTAGGTCACCTGACTTCCATAACATACTTAAGGTCCAGTACGCCTGTCACTGGGCTGCTACTTGTTCATACATGTCATTTTGGGGAACGGTCATACATTGTACAACATACATGTTGTACTTTCCGACAGACATATGTCAATTTGAAAAACAGTCATGTGTCATTTGGGGACAATTGAAAATTTTATTGTTTAGGTATGAGGACGTGTTGTAAAAGTCAAGTTAACGCTACAGAGCAACAACGTATACTGCAACACACCAAACAAAAGGAAAACTATTTCAAATGAAGCTGTTAGATAAATAGGACTGAGCAGCCAATATGAATGTGTAGTGAGCTGTAAAGCACTGCAAAGAACTGGCAAATAGTAAAGGAGGCCTGATTCATCATCCTACATGACACGACAACACCTTTTAAAGAGAAGGAACAGCAAGAAAACTATACCAACACCTGGCCAAACTTTCAAGTATCTCAAGGAAAACCCTCCTATTTACAAATGTAGTATCTAATTTACTCATACAGAATCAGAATCCGTTTCTTGCCAGGTACATTTTCACATATGAGGAATTTGCCTTGGTCGACAATTCGCTTTTCAAAGTTTTTTTCCCACATGGGGCCTCTCACTTGCAGTTAACCACATTACACTACAAAGTAGGTAGTAGGCAGTAAAGTATTACCTCGAAGCTCCTGGTATAGACAGAAAATTCTTCCTATTAGAGTGATGCTGAGGCAAACAGCATCAATTTAAAGTTGATGAGAGATAAGACTCTCACAGCGAGTGTAAAACTAATGTCAGGCTAAGACTCCTTCAGGAAGAGAGAACAGAAAAGGACCTCTCACAGCTTAAAAGCTTGTTGATTCCACACTCAGCATAAATCAGGATAAATCCGCAGTGTGCCTCAAAAGTCCTTCTAAAGCTCCACATATTAGTCAGCCTAGTTTATTATGGCTTTCGGGTAACAGAGTCAACTGTTAGCTGCTTCATCAGTCACAATTCCCCCAGGACCTCTCTTTCTTTTAAGTTTAGAGGCCAGAGTTTGTGAGGCTGAGTAATACTCTCTTGTGCTCTAATTTTCTCCTCCTATATCTCATCTTCTCTCCCCCTTCTCCCTTTACATCCAGCAGATGGTGTTGGGAATATATACACTCCTAATCAGGGAATATAGCATCCTTAAGTGTTAATTAAGGTAAAGGGAGTGGAAGTACATCACAGATTTTTCGATAGGAAAGGTGAAGATGCAGATTCTGTTAATGAGCATCATCCTGAATTGCAAATATGGACGGAAAAAGTGAGAAAAGCTAAAAATTTGCTGTAGGTGAACACTAAAGGGCAGTGGTAAGTGAAGTGAATGTGCGGAGGCTGAGATACTGGATATACATTTACCTATTGATTTAGTTGCATGAGCCTTCACTGACAGCGCTTTTAAATGGATGATTTGTTTTAATTCCCTATTTTTTTGCTTGTGGAAATGAGGTGTAAATGTTAACAGCACTGTAATTGCTGGTTCAACTGAAAAATGTAAGTTAATGTACCTTGGTTGAATTTAAATTTTCAAAACTCCTAAGATGACTTTGGAATGATTATCCAACCTGTGTTTGAAGCTGAACTTTTGTCTCCCACTACTGACAGCTGAAGTAATGGGAGATAATAGTTATGACATATAGACTCTGCCAGCTCTCTGCCATACCGAGTTGTTGCTGTTGCTGTTTAGCAACCCCCCCCGCTTCAGCTCTGGCAAACCAATCATTTCTGGTTGAAATAAAACACATGACTGCAGACCAGTTCGCCAGTGCAGGAATGAGCATTTCCTGCTGGTGATTTAATCAGCGTTGTGTGAACTTGTTTGGCTTGAATGTAAATGACGTTGATTTAATGTAAAAGTCTTGCACTCTAGCTTGAAGTTAACAAAACTCTAGTTCAGCAACTGTTCACACACAGCATACAAGGCAAGTTCTGAATGTGTAATTGTAAGTGAACAGGGCACTGAATTTAAAACTAATCTTTATTGTTGTTAACAATGTTCTCATTATCATCAGAAGAGAAAAACAAGCCTTATTTTATCGTGTATTAAAGACACACAGCAAGTCTCCATCATGTCTGCTTTCTTCAAACGACAAGACCGAAGGGTCCCTGGAGAGTTTTAACTCTCAAACAATGCATGCTGGGAATTCTGCTAATCTGCTTCAGATCTTGAGCTATTGCCACACATGGCAAATACTTTTTACCAACTTGCCATTGGCATTTTGTAACCATGTTGAGGGTTTAAACAACAATACATCTTAGGTTGTCTATTAGATAGTAGAGTGAATGAGGAACTGTCAGGTAAAAATTATATTTCTCCTATTTTGATATTAATTAACCTGTCATGTTAAAGTTTGCTGTGATCGTCATTTGTGGCTTTCTGACACACACTGCAGCACGTGCTTTATTGTCCTCATAGGCAAATCAATTTGTTTAACAAGGGAGAAAAAAAGTCCACCAGATTTTCGGATAGATCATACTTTATCTTCCAACAGAGCTACACGTGCACATGAGTATCCAAGGGTTTGAAATAATTTGACTGAAATAATGTTCTGGCCTGCCTGGAAAAAAATTGGCCAGGACAAAAAATGTCAGACTTATTTGCACTCCCTTGGCCTACACCATGTGGTCACTGTGAAAACATTCAATATAGTTCAATCAAGTCAGCAAAGCTTTCGCTCAATTAGCACACAGCTACCCAGGTGGAAACACAAACAGTCAAAATCCAGAGAAATCTGAAGTAAGGGGTAGAGAACAGAGAAGAGAAGGAGGAAGAGGAACAGTAGGAGCTGGAAGAGGATATGGAATAGGAGGAAGATGAGGAGTTGGAGGAGGCGGAGCAAGAGGAGGCCGGAGAAGGGAGGAGTAGGGCGGAGGAGAACAAGAATCCATGGCCTGTCTCAGACCAAAGACAAGACGCTGGGGCAGAATAATTGGTTGTTTGGTCTGTTGTACTGTACAGCACACTAAGGAGTAAAAAAAATTACAAATGTTCACATTTGTTATTCCTTTTGTTGTGTTTATCATGAAAAGATTTTTGTGGAGGAGGATCACAAGCAACACTACTAATAACCAGTTTTTGTAGAATTGTTTTGAATTTATCTCATCAGTGTGTAAGACAGTGTGCTTTTGGGGGCTTGTGTTTCTGTCTGAGGGTTTGGTTTTTCACTAAGATTGAATGGTTTTGAATGGAGAGCTTCATTTTGACCTGAAAATAGGTTGTTGGGGAGTGGGTGAGAAGTTGTGGATTTGTGTTTAGAGTTTCGAGAAAAAGAGGCATAATTTCAAGAATGGGTTTGAGCAATGGAGAAAAACTGTAATCAAAGGCTCCCTTTGGAGGATTTTCTACTCCTACTCGGGTCATATTTCAAAAGCCAATGCCTCAACTAAATGAGCTGCGGTTGTCGCTGGCCTCCTCAGCAGGAAGCAGTCATTTGTGGTGGTTAGGACTCTGTTTTCTGACAGGCTCAGCTGTTCAATGCTGCGAGATCCCTGTAACTCAGACTTCAGTATATGGATCACGTGATGAAAATTTTCTCAGATACGAACTTTCCGCCTAATTTAAGAGAAACTGTAATGTCAATCAGCTTCATAAAAATATGAATTTGACAATATACACAAAAGATAAAAGAATAATAAAGACAATTGATCCTGTTCAGAAATATCCTTCAATTTTGCCCACTTCCATAGAGGGTTCAGAGGTCAGGATCAGTTAAAGACCTGCTGCCTGGAGCTATGTCCTCCATATAAAGGATATCACTCACTAAGCCATCCTGATGCCCCTTTACTTCCTAATAGCATTGAAATTCTGCTGTGTAATTATAGTTTGAGTTTACACTATTAGCATATAAATTAAAAATGAATAAAGTGATCAGAGCTGGTATACAGAATAAAGTTTTTAAGTGAAATGGCAAAGAGCCAAGAGAGAAGAAAATCAAGACACAAATCAGAAGCAGTGGTAATTTATGAGGAACAAACAGAGTCTATAACAATAGTAATATAATCAAGCTTCAGACTAAATAAACCTAATTATTTATTTGCATTGAAAAACACAGAATTGCCTGAAAATATAAAGTAAAGTACACAATGTATAGTTTAAAGTAAAGTTGATAGAAGAGCTTAAGATCAAACCCAACTTTAAGCTAAAAGGGTAAAATATTTAGAAAGAATTTGTATCTCTGAGGTTATTAAATGTTGTTCCCCAGTGTTTACCAAAACATCTGATACATATAAAACTACACATAGTGCCTCACAAATCTAATTTTCTACCTGATTGAGATACTATTCACCAGGATTGTGGCCCTATCTACACAATATTCTATTCATTAAGTGGAAAATCAAACGAATCACTTCTCCCAGAAGCCTTGGGGATTGCACTTCAACTTCAATAAAAAGATGAAAGTACATGTTCACTTATTTAAGTAGTAAGCTTAACTACAATAAAGATCCAGAGGGAGTAATTTCACAGCGATCTTTGTGGTGTCTCACAAGCCAAACTGAACAGATGTATGGATGGAAAGCCAGAAAAGTAGCTAACTCGCTGCTGTTGATGTGTTTTCCAGGCCTTTCCAGGTAACAGTAACGCTGACAGTGTGGTCCAGCACAAGCTCCAGCACCGAGTGATCGCTCGCTACGTCCGCCTGATCCCCCTGGACTGGAATCCTAATGGTCGGATTGGACTCAGACTGGAGACCTATGGATGTCCTTACAGTTAGTTTGGCTTTTTCTATCCTCCACTTACAGGCATAAACTGAAAAGTTGACAGTAGAGTGCACATCTTTTCATTTTCAAGGATGACCCTCTGTAACTGAACCACGTTTGAGAAAAAAATCCTCTAGATCCTTTGAGCTGGCTTCAGACTACACAATATTTATGCCTGTTAAGATGTTTACTGTTCAAGAGTCATACATTTTTGTTGTGACTTGATCATACAGACATACAGACTACACCTTCGACCAGTCGTAGTTTCCTGTGATGTCACTGGGAAGTAGGTGTTACAGTCCAACCGTATAAAATGTAAACAAACAACAGCATCCAAAGCTGTGTGCATGATACTGCATGTCTTGTGTTCGGACAAGCCTGAAACAAGAAAGAATAAACGGCTTTGACCTTTTCTCTGTTCCACAGTTCCACCTTCCAGCACCAACAACATCATTCCTACTCTGCTTTGCCACAATTACAACTGTGCAGAAAAGAGTTATCTGTGCTCCTTTTGGTCAACGTCTCAGTACACGTTGGGGAATTTGTCATGCCATGGGAGGCAGTACGACTAACGTGGTTTTCTCTTTATCAGGAGGTTGTGAGACATCCCACATGCTGTGTCAGTTGTTGTCTACCATTCTCTCTCCTGGATCTGGTTGAAGTCCCTGCGTATGCTTCATACCAGTCTCCATTTGAGGTCTGCGTACTAACCGAATTGGTCTTTACGTTCCATCCTGGGTACACCTTTCTTGTCATCGTACCCTTCGTTTTCATCCTTGCTGGGATCGTCCTGCGTCCGATGGGGTGATCCCACCGCCCACTCGGGAGGCTGATTCGCTTAAACATCCTAGACCCAACCTCCAGTCCAGGAGTGAGACTGCTTCGCCCTACTGCACCGGGTCCAGTCCCTAGCCCGGCCGTCATCCATTTTGATGAGCCAGAAGGATGATCCTGGCCGTTATATCCGTAATTGCATACCATATTGTTTGTAGTCCGAGTAATGGACAGGATGACTAGACCTGTCCATAGGTTTGCCCTCTTAGCCATGCCCGATTGAGCATGTTACCAGCGGGACCACGAGGAGGTGAGGGCTCACTATGATCTTACCGCACCCCCATAGTTCTTACCCAAGGAACTACTTTTAAGGAGTGCGGCTCTCCTTCGTTGAGGGCCGTAACGGACACCCCCCATTTCCCACCCCCTCAGGGCCGGTACTTAGTGGATGCCCTCC
>JAPMOB010242523.1:0-12689 GCA_029875015.1 Lepomis gibbosus | reverse complement strand
TGTGTGTGTGTGTGTGTGTGTGTGTGTGTGTGTGTGTGTGTGTGTGTGTGTGTGTGTGTGTGTGTGTGTGTTTGTGAGAATAAATAGGAAATATTACGCATGTAATTTCCAAAGTGAAGCTTAGAATAGAACCTGTACTTAAAATCACTCTTTTTTTTCCTTCTTGGACAACCAACCAATCACAGTCTTCAAAAGATTGTGTCATACATAACAACAGGGTCGACCCCGCCTCCTCACTAAGATAAAAGTTTTTGTCTTTTCCTTGCTCAGCTGCTCTCAGATCAGTCCTGATCGCTCTTAAGCTAAGACTCCTACATAAAAGTTTTTTAGCTAAATTAAAAGTTTTCTGAGAGGACTCTTAGATTCTTTATGAATACAGGCCCTGTTTTTTTCCATGATGGGGACTCGGCTCTCCATAAACCTGATTCTGATTCCTTAAAGCTAAAGACAACTTTAAATGTGCTTAAACAAAGAGCTAACTGTCTGAACACTAAAGAACATTAGAAAACAGTTTGAAGAACCAACTGTGGCTGAGAGGAGCCTCAGCAAAGTGTCTGAAAACAAGGCAAAGCAAACTCATACCAGGCTTTGTTGTTGAACAACACACACACACACACACACACACACACACACACACACACTCTGCTGTTCAGTGAGTTCTCAGAGACGTGACAACAGTAGCTGGAGGTGTCAACATAATTGCACAAGACCAGACTCTCACACACAAACACACACAGCTCAGTTTAATTACATCTCACACTTGGCACTGTGTGTCTCCTCCACAGCATGCTGGGTGCAGGACGGACACACAATAACAAAAGGAAATGTCTGCACACACACACACAGTCTCTCTGATGTGCAGATATGAAACTCTGTGTGCTGATTGGAAAATATGAAGAGTGTGTTTAGTGGTGTTCTTCAGATAGAAAAACAAGAGCACAAACACAGCGTGAACCGCGTCCTCGGAGAATAAGACAGAATCAGAGAGGGTTTGTTTTTTACTTAAACTCTGCTGCAGATCTCTAAGTATCAAGTCCTGACTGTGCGCCGGCTCGACTCTGTTTTCAGAAGCTCCACCAGCCTCTTTCAGAAACGCTGACGGAACGAGGTGTCCAGCGTGTCAGGGATCAAGTTTACTGATCATTATACAATACGAGGTTGTGTAACGTAGATAACGTCTGTAGGCCCTGTTAGTCCTAAGTGTTAGTGCTGCATCTCAAAGCTTCTACAGATTATTCCGATTCATTGAGCACTTCTGGTGGTCACATTTCCAGCTGCAGCTTCTTTGGCTTCAGCTCAACAATCAGTCATGAGTTCAGATGAATGCTAAAGTTGATGTCACCTTGTCTGCGATCCGCTGGCAGAACACCAGCTGCTTTCAGTAGAGCCCTGCATCTCAGCCCGACGGGCCCCGACTTATTTACGCCCCCGGGGCTGCGGGCCGATGTTCACGTCAGAGTTCACATGCGGGCCGGGCCTCGGGCCTTTTGTGGGTTATCCTTTTTATATTTTTTATATATTAATTAAAAGAAAATAAGAGACGTTGACGTCGAGGATAGAAAAACAAACAGAAAGACGTTTCATAACCTGTTTTTAACCTTCTTATAATCACACCGACATGTGACTGACACGACCGTTTCTCTTACTTCTGTTTTCCGTTTGATTGGACTTTATTTTCCTTTAGCTGTTGGAAACTGTTGGAAAAGAAGGGCCATGTTCTTTGGTGCATTATAAGGTAAGATTAATTTATTTATTTGTTTGGATTGTCGCCTATTTCTCATTTCGTTTGCGAGCAGCCTGCCTCACTGTAGGATGTCAGAAATGTTGTTTTACTCACTGTGGTTTAATAAAGAAACATTTATTAAACTAACTCTGTCTGAAATGCTTGAAGTGTTTTTTCTAAATATATATATATAAAAAAATAAATATGATTCATATCCCGGCTCTTTTTCCTCTAATCGCCGCGCCTGCTGTGGTGTCTGGTCCGGTTGTTTTGGGCCGGGTGGATCGTTTGAGGTCCGCAGCTCTTTAATCCAGAACCCAGTCTTCCTTTCCCAATGACTGTATTTCTGTCACAGGAAACACAAGTTTCAAATAAAGCTGAAACAGAGATGAAAAACAAAAGAACAGTGAAGTGTGAAGGAGCTGCCATCTGTCATCTGTTGAACTCATATTTGTTGGTATTTCCCACCTTGACAGTTACAGGATGACTTCCTGGTTTGATTCAGGCTGAACCTTCTCTTACATCTTGTTTTTTTTCAGTCTGAAATCAGAGAGACGTTTTAGACCTGCAGAGGCTCTAAAAATAAAAACCAGAAGCAGCTGCTGATGAGCACTCACAACGGAAAATTAGGTTTTTTCTAAGCTTCAAGGTAACTTTATTATCCCCAAGGAGCAACTTGGTTCACAGCCGGCAACAACAAGCAGATATCAAACAACAAATAAATACACAAACAAATAGAGCAAGAATTATGTTTCCAAGGCCGATAAGTGCAGGAATAAAAACATTATATGTGCGCTCTGATGGCAGCAGCATGAGTTCCCTTTGGCTTTCTGTAAGGACCCGAGCTTCTCACCGTGCAGGCGACTTCTCTGTCTGACAGAAAGAGACAGCAGAGAAGGTACGAACCGATTCAATAAAACACTAACACTGCGAAGCTTATGAATAAAGGTCCGGTGTCACAGTCCCAAGGTATTTGTAGCGGTCCTCAACTGGTCGGCTGAACGTGGTGCTTTTCTTAAATGAAGTTAAAATCTGAGGAGAAATCAACAAAAAGTAGACGGACATGCGATTTGGCCTCCGCAGGATGTTTAGAAATCATGTTTAAAAGCCAGCGTTGGGCGGCAGCGTCGCTGTTCTCTGAATCAAACAGCTTTTCAGTAACGAAGCTCTTTTATTGGCCGAGTAGCTTCCACACGCGCTACAAGTGACGCCACCACCGCGCACGGGCCTGTATGTGCAGCCGGCAGAAGCGCTTCCTGTGCCGGTGACATCACGTAGCGATCCTTGGGCTGATGTCTGGAGTTTGAGCAGCGGATTAAAGCGTTTCCTTTCTGTTGTGATAGTTGTCGCCTGGACACCTCTTCCTCTGGTGAGGAGGAAACTCTGATATGTAGAGGCAGAAACTTGTTTCCATCAGATGAGAGATTTCTCTCTTTCTCTCAGGCCTGTTGCCATGAATGTTTAGGTTGCCATGGTGCCAGAGCACAAATTCACATATAAACAATAAAAAATCTATAATTAGTTAATAACGTGATAATTAAGTTACTCTATACAAACAACAATGGTTGATGAAAGACATACGAAGAGTTTCTGTGTGTCTGATTTAGCTCTCTGTCTGCAGGTTTTCTTCTGTTGCTACTGTGGAATGAAGTTGGTTCAATATAAACTAGGCCTGTAGCATAATGACCTAACTATAAAATATTTAAAAATGAAACGTGGCATAGATGTAAATAAGCTGCTTTTGTAGCTTCTGTGTAGAGCAGCCAGCAGCTTAGCTCACTACATGTTCCAGCTTGCCTAGTACCTGTGGCGTCATCGCCGCCTCTGCCTGACCTGTAAGCGAACTGCAGAGGGTCTAACTTATTCTGTAGAGTTTCCAAAAGTGCATCCTTGAACCAACTTTTTATTTTCAGGGTCGCTTTAAGTTCTAAATGCTGCTGAGGCTTTCTGGTGGACTTGTTCAGTTTTAGTCTGGAGCCTCTCCGGGCGTCTCCTGCTGCTGTGTAGACTCTAATAATAGCTTGTGTACCTCTGCTGATCCCTGCAGGGAAACACTTGTGTTTAATTCTCCTTCCAGAGCGTTGTTCCCCCTGCGGAGAACGCCACGAGCTGATCTGCAGGAAAAGAACTAAATTAAAGAAAAGGCAGCTCTGAACTTTCTGAGCGCTGCCTTTCAGGAAATTCAGTTTCCTCCGTCCTACATCCACGAGGAAGTCAAAGGTCGTGAAGCGGCAGGCCGGTAAATGTCACACGGTGCATTTGTGACAATGAGGTGTGGAAATGTGTTTGTGGGGAAGCGTTTAATTCATTTTTCTCTGAGCGGTGCCCAAAGTGCCCTGGAGCAAGGCAGCCTCGCTTTAGAACAGGACTTTGAAATGATTGTTTTCTGCTCACGCTAACGGAGAGAGGCAGAGAAACCCCAGACCTCCAGATGGTGTCAGGGGGGCTCGTCCTCTCTCAGCCCACAGAGCTGCTCCTTCCCCTGGGCAGAGAGCCCCCTTGTGACCCCGGTGCACCAGATCAGCTGGTTCCCAGGACACAAACATCAGCTGGTATCTGTCTTTGTGAGGACACCCTGAAACACTGGAGGGTTTTCAGAGGAATAAACGATGTTACAGCTGAATTCAAGCTGATCGTTCTCAAAGAAAAGAACATCAGATAAGGCCGGCCAATTTTGTTTCAAGGCGTTACAATGCAGGCCAGAACTAGGGCTGCAACTAACGACTGTTTTGATAGCCTATTAATCGATTATTGAAACGAATAATCGACTATTCGGATTATGAATCTCAAAATGACACAACGCCTCTCATTTAGCTGTTAGCCTTTAAATTAGTTTTAAATTGTTTTAGTAACTTTAACGTTACTGTTCACATCACTTTACTCCGTTAAGCTGACGGCGTCGTACGGCTCAATGACGTCATGAACGATTTTTGTCGACTACGCCGATTTAGATGCAGATTGCAGCCCTAGCCAGATCATAGTCAAATTATTGGAAACCCTTGGATTGGTCTTCTCATGTACACGTTTAGTTCACTTGGTACAATGCCGGACTCTCGCTGGGAGGGTTGTATGATCGATCCCGATGTCCTGGAGACTTTTTTCTCACTTGTTTAAAGAGATTGTAAAGGAAACTTTTGCACATGCTCACAATACACATTTTCATTTCCCCGAGGAAATTCAGGGAAATCCAATCTGGTGGCTTTTTGGAGCACATTCTCATCTCGGGGCGTCCAACAACGACACTTTCAGCAAAAGTGCCAAAGCGTAGTTATTTGATGCTAAAGAGTACCTTTAACTGTGGAGATGCTCCGGGTGCTTCTGTAAGACATGCTCTGCCTAGCGCTACTGGCTAGCTAGCTAGCTACATTCCTGTTAAAGGTGTTGACAGCTCCCTTCCTTACCCATCAGAAATGTTAGCGCCCAAACAAAAGTCACTGACTTCATGCATGTCGCCCGGGCAGGTGGGGTTAGCTCCTGTTGTGTTGATGCGACGTAGCAAACGGTGGCGTTTCATGAACGGTACCTTTAGCATAAAATAATTCCGCTTTGTCACGCTGTCTGAAAGCGTCTGTTACGACGCGCTGAGTTGAGAATGCGTTGCTTTTTC
This sequence comes from Lepomis gibbosus, assembly GCA_029875015.1. Lineage (NCBI taxonomy): Eukaryota > Metazoa > Chordata > Actinopteri > Centrarchiformes > Centrarchidae > Lepomis > Lepomis gibbosus. The sequence goes on along the minus strand of JAPMOB010242523.1, from coordinate 7,359 downwards.
AGAGGCGTGTCAAGAAAGTGAGAGACTGTCTCAGTCCTTCAGAACTTTTCAAAGTAAAAGCTCTCAATAAACTGAACATGAAGCTTTGCTGCAAAAAACCGGCTGTGCCAATAAAACTACTAATGATATATTTATAGGTAGCAAGTTTTCTGTGGTGTTAAGGTTTCATTAGCGCTAATATTAGTGTGTTCATTTTAATTTGAGATAATAGCATCCATGTAGTTTACCAGTAGTACAAGCAAGCATGCTCTGTCTGTTGCCGTGGTACTGAGGGTAATGATTGGCGTGCGAGAAGGCGGGACCTAAAGAGAAAGGTCAAAGCAATGTAAAACACACACATTGGAGGCAAAATCCGAATCCTGGACATTTTGGGCTGTTTGGAAATCCTTACATCCTGGAAAAAGAGCACGTTTGCTCACCCTGGTCTTTGGGGGCCGGCTCGCTCCCGGAGCCCCAATTCGATGAAACCGCAGTTTATGGCACTTTTGTCGCTTGCTTGAAATTTTGGAAAAATGAGAACTTTTGAGAAGTGAAGACATTTTGGGGTAAAGTAAGGACATATGGTAAAAGAAGTGTTATCGGAAGATTTGATTTGGAAAATGAGGAGAAAAAGTTGTAAAAGAAGGTGATGATTGAAAGGACATTTCGGGAACAAAGGATGGCTGAGAAGTGAGAAAGTTTTTGGAAAGAGGACATTTTTAGACCGAACATTTTCGGAAAGTCGGGGGGGGGCGTATTAAGTAACATTTTGTGAAGTAAGGATATTTTGGAAAAAGGCTGCAAGCTCACAGGCCTTCAGGTCGCTGAATGAAAGTAAATATCAGGTTCTGTCAGTTTGAAACTTTTTTCTCAGTCGTGTTTTCAGATCAGTCTGTCGAGGGTTAAATTCAACAAACAACAACTTGAAGAGAAAGAAGGTCGTGGCCATCTGCCAACACTCACATCCACTTCCCTGAGAACCGAAGATAAAAACACATCCACCAGCCGGATTGGTGGGATTTGAGAGGGTCAGAGGTCGCGGGGTCAGGCGGGGGGGAAATCAGTCAGTCAACAGAAAGAGATCAACAGAGACGGGAACAGAAGGAACCAGACACAACGTTGTTTATAGTAAAGATTTAGTAAAGAACACAATGTGCAAAGAAAATATCTGATCATAGATGTGAAAACACGACAAAAGCTGCTAATAAACTTCTAATTAGAATAAACAGCAGGTTTGATCTACAGAACGCTCATGATGAGACCAGCGGCTCTGTCACAGACCTCAAAGCTTTGAGTGCAAACAACAAACCAACAGCCACATCAAGATAACTGGCCTGATAAAATAATTGTTTAATAGCTGTTATTCTATATTTTTATATTTTGATAATTTATATATCTACGCACACAACATCCTCTGCAGCTGCACAACACAAACAGGTGAAATGCGTAAATATCTGCCACATTATTCTTTCTCTGCAGACAGTTTTATTTTTTCTCTGTTCTTTTATTCTTATATAACTTGCATTTTTTATTCCATATTTACATATCTCTACATTTATTTATGTCAACTGTCTGTTTGTCCACGTGTGAGCACCTTCTAACCAAAGCAAATTACTCTTATCCTATTTGTAAAAAACTACTTGGCAGGAAAGCTCCTTCTGATTCTGATCAGGGCTCGTATTTAGTTATTTATAAGAACTGAGTGAAGAGTAAAAAAATCTTGGCTCAAAGCTTAAGAGGCATCACAGTCCTAATTGGAGAGAAGTGTGGGATTAAATCTAAAGTTGCTGCGCTGCACACAGGATTTTGGATGACGATGTGGCCGAGGACCAATCACTGAAGAGATTTCCTTATTTAAGAGTATCCTCAGATAAATTCACTTTGAATGGTGAAAGATGAGTTTATATTCAACACACATTTAAAGCCTCTCCTTCAGTGTATTTTGACATTTCTATGATATTTCATATTTTCCTGAGTCACTTCCTCACAATGTTGATTACCCACATAGTTCGCCAAATATTTCTTAACAAACAGCTTAATTCTGTGCTCAAAGTTGCTTAGTTGTTAAAACGGGGTGGTGACGTATGACTATAGTAATTCCATAAGTCATACGTCATTCTTGCGCTGTCACGCCGTCACGCCTCGTTAAGTCAGAGCATCAAACCGATAAACATGCTGTGAGCTCGCTAACCAGTTTATCATGTGATGTACTCAGAACTTACAGTAGGTCTGTTCATCATGGCGTCTGTGGGCGCCGTGTTGGAGGACAGAGGACAGAAAACGCGTCGCACTTTCATCTGCCGACCTCTGATATACAGTCTGCAACATGCATTTTACTGACGGGCGTTTTACCGATGCATTGGCGGAGGCCCCCCTCCACACCACCCCGCTGTAAAGTAAGCGCACTATAAAACGTAGTGTGAGTTATCGTGTGCAGCGCGTGACAGGACCATCGACTGTGTGACTGATAACAGCTGATACATTAGTTCCTATCATGGGTCAGTAACAGCTGCTCCTGCCAGACAGTAAAGTGTAGTGATGTTAACACAGCATGTCGTTAGCGGTCAGTTTTTGGTTGTCATGGTAATGTTACGTCCGACTATTAACCACACCCCCATTCTCTGTTTGAGAAACGTTCGCCACAAACGGCAGTTAAAACTGGCTGGAGGGGGGCTTTAACAATAAAGATGTTTTCAGAGAATCCATTATGATACAGGCCTACACATTAATAAATGAAAGATAAAGTTTATCTTTATATCAGCGCCATCAAATGCGCCTGCTGCTCCTGTGAAGCCGGCTGTTTGCATGAACTGTGTTTGCTTCTGTCGGATTACGATCGGTGTTGTTGGGAAGTCAAAGTGTGTGACAGTAAGTGCCAAAATAATCAGCACTGTTGTGTTTGTCCTGTGGCAAAGAAACAAAGCATCATTCCAACCTCCAAATTTCACTGAGAAACCAGGTTACTGCGTAACGTCAGTGGTGAGAGTCAGAGTGATTCTCAGCTTTAAGAAATTTGATAACTTGCTTTTATTCTTAAGTTTAAAAGTACACTGAAACACTGCCCAGAGGTTCATAACGCTCCGTCTCCACCGTCACAAAGGAACGAGCAGAAGTACGATGCTGATGGTAAAAAGGAATCTGCCAGGAATGAGACCCTGAAACGGGGCCAGTGAACACGGCTCTGAAATGAACGATGACACCAGCTGATGTGAAAGTGCTGCAGCAGGAAAATGCAGTTAGCCGTGATTTAACTCAAACTGTCATTTCTGTCCTTGCTTTCAGAAGAAACATCCGAGGAACGCACAAAACAGGCCGCGTCGTTAGCGATGCACGGTCACTCAGACAGACTACAGATTTACAAACTGAGCAGAGGATTGTGGGCCGTACTCTGTGTGTCACTTTGCTGTTGGAGTTACTTTCTGCTTTGTTTAACCTGAGATATTTCACATGACATATCTGTGACAGACGGTGATAAGAGCTTTGCTCCGTGCAGGAATGAGTTAATAAGATAAACGATGACAGGATCAGAGACTGACCTCCGGCGGCTGCAGAGGACGAACAGCTGGAAGGTCCTGTTTTCCCATCACCTCTCAGAGTTCAGGGTCAAGAGGGGTTGTTGGTTGGATGTCCCAGCATGCACTGCATTTCCCAACATATCCTGCCAGGGGCCAGCTTCAGAGCGATACTTTAGACGGGTGATTTATGTGCAAGAGTCTCCTGCACTCCAGCTTTAAAAACAAGAAGAAACCAGGCCAGTGAGGTCAAATATTTGTCTTTGTTTTTTAGGATCTTTAAAAACATCAGGGTGAGAAAAAAACTCTTAAAATCTCCAAATTCCATCATTTTAAAATTCTTCATGAGTAATTATTCATTTATTTAATTTAAAAGTTAAATTTCACAAAGTCGTCACATCTGCTTCACGATAAGAACAGACAGGAGATGACAGTAAAGCCGGAGAGAAGTTAAAAAAGTTTCATTTAAAATATGCTGAGGTTATATTTAAACAGCAGAACGTGTGTTGAGCCTCAGCTGCGTGAGTTGAAGGTGATTTTAATTTCTCTCCTCGGCAGAACAAACCAAACATCTGCATATCAAAGATTCTGCTGACCTGATTCTCTGCTGAAGATCTGCAGCTCAAACTCTCAGAACAACCATTTTCAGATTTGGGGGGACAGCTCAGATTTCGTGCAGGTTCTGTGATGCTTTCTTTCCACCATGACAGTGTCTCCAGAACCTGAACACTTGTTCCTATATCTAATCGAAGCCTAACCACAGACGGAGCAGATCAGAAAACAGCTTCCTTTTTGCTCGCTGCATTTAACAATCCTGCTGATTGTGTTATTCTCAATTTCAAGTCGTCAACATACAGACGGCTGGAGTCTGTTTTATTGGGAAAACCTCAAACGTCATCGTTCAGGTCTAAAAGTTTTTAGATGCATCACGACGCCGATTCTGAATCGATTCACAAATGTCAATAATCGATGATCTAGAGGTTAATGTAATGTTGACAAAACTAAAAACGCAGAGCTCTGAAATGCATAAGTGCAGCTCTGGAACAGTCTGTGCGGTGAACACGACGGAGACGTTTAGCTTCTGAATGAGTGACTGCTGCAACTAAACTTTACACATGATCAATAAAATCAATGTGCAGCTAACGTTAATGACGGTGGCCCACGGTGCTCAATACAAGATTACAATAATCAACTTACAAGACAAGAAACAAACGTGTAACTACACCAGAAGAGACAAAAAGAGGAACAGAGAGACTAAGGTGGAGTGAACAGGGTTTGGCTGGAGCGTTGTAAAGTGTGTCGTTCAACCAAATCTGACTCTGCTAATAACAGCAGCATCAGAAATAAACATAGCAGCAGAGGTCAGTAATAATGCAACGTTAGCTACATTTATATGAAGTAACATGAAATATCTGCATTTGATTACTACCTACTTTGGATTGTGTCACAAGCCAGCTCTTAGCCCGTGACAAAAACGAGGTGAGACAACAGGTTTGCAAGCCAATACATGATTTATTATAAAAGTAAAATAAGTATTAAATAAACATCAACAATATGTGGTGTGGAAAAGTATGACTATCAGTGGTGTCAGCAGGGAATGGATGAGCGAGATGTGTGTGCGTGTTGTCAGGATTAACCAAAAATGAAACACAAGACAAACCCGGTAGGAGGTCAGCCTAGGAAGAGAGAGGACAAAAGACTGATCAGTCCTGGTTAAATAAGCTCTCCAGAAAGCGCCGCACAGGTGATCGCCCAGCCCAATCAGCCTCCCTGCCTGCAGCCTCCTGCAAGAGAAGGAAGCAGGCGGGGGGAGTAACAATTGTTACAAATACTTTGCTTTAAAAGTACCAGGTAGTTAAATCAATTCAAATCAGCTTTATTGGCATGAATAACAACAATATTGCCAAAGCTATAAATAATCACACAGTGAGAAAAATACATCTTCATCCTATCAGTTTTACAATCGCATCGTAGCCTCATCATCGTAATGGGGTGCCTAGAGATTCCCGCCCTCGAGGTGATGCAAGAAGGTGATATCGAATCGTTGACCTTATAATCACAATCGAATCGACCAATGAAGACGCACACCCCTACTGAAAGTAGGCTTAGAATAAATAACAGTAAAATCCAACTAAAGGCCCATTTATCCTTTATCCCCATTTATGCCTTGCTACGCATGGTTGACTTTTGTTGGCCGACCAAGCTAACTTCCGGTTTAGCGCTCCGCTAACGTAAATCAGGGTAAAATTGTAAACGTGCGGCTGGTGTAGCCTTTTCAAACGTTACTGAGCGAGTGGATCACAGTCTGATAGCGAAACGAGTCATTTCGCTCGGGTTGTGACGGGCAAATATATTGATTCACTGTGTTACAGCCGCCGTTTTGGCCGCTAGTAAAAGTTACTTCAAACCGCTGGGTTACTTCCTGTCAGTTAAGAGGCATTGTGAGGCTACCCAGCCGACCAATCACAGAGCTTACGGTCCGTGTCGACTCTACGTGTAGTTACTTTTTTGAGGAGGTGCACGTCAGGCGACGGCGTAGCCTCTGCGTAGCCCCGTAGCCTACATCGTCGATTTGACGCAGAAGTATAAATTACGCTTAAGGTGGTGGTTGGGGAGGACGAGTGGGTCACAAACCGGACGTTTGTTTCCCGTGGTGACACAAAAAGTAAACAATGATTCTCTTTAAAAGCCTAACCAAACTACAACACGTTAAACGTCATGTGACTGGAACATTTGACTTTTTTCCTGTCGTGTTGTTTATGCAGACGTGTTGGTTCACTTGCTGAGCTCTTATCCTCCAAACATCGATCCTCAGACCACGCAGACCATGTTAGATGGCGTATTTTGCCGTTAAATTTGCAGGCTTTATGGTCTGTTAAAGGGAGAAATGCCTGCAGGAAGCCAGGATTTGGGCTTTTTGTGTGCTTCCATGCAATGTGACCTTGGATGAGTGATATTTTAAATAATAACTTTCAGGATGACCTTCGTCCACAGCCTCTCACGCATTTACATTCAGATTTGGGAGGTATGAATTATTAATTTTTTTTTTTGGTACAACTTCTACATCTCTTATGATAATAGTTCAGTCAGGAGAGACTTCATCTGAGTGAATGATAATAATTTATTGAAAGGCATGAAGAGAGAGAATGACTGAAGCATAAAGAGTCTTTCTGGCTGAACTTACGCTGAGTGTCATTAATTATAATAATATAATTTATGGACGGAGGATTGAACCAGATGACATGTTGGACCTCACAGAGCTGCATATTTGTCTTCCTCTCGAGGCTTGTTAGTGGAGGAAACTGGCCAGTTTCTCCCACCACTTAAAATACCTGCATTCATTAGTAAGCAGCTCTTCAGACGCGACTGTCTGGACTCAAAAAGAGGTTCAGAAAGAATCAGAACTTTCCTCTTGTGCTCCCTGTCTGCATGTCGTCTCCTCTCTGGGTTGTGTTTCCTGCTTTGCTCTGTAACTGTGCTTCCTTCCGTGTTTACTTCCTGTCGTTCATAGCTCGCACCTGTCTCGTTGCCCTGATTGAGTTCACCTGTGCCTCATCGTCCTCACCCCTCCTGTGTGTATATATTCATGATGGTCTGTCTGTAGTTTTGTTCATGTTTCACTCCAGTGTTTTGGGAACTTACATTTTCTAGTTATGGATTCAAGCGGGAAGCTTCCGGTCTACAATATGAAGCCGATGCTGAAGTCCCTGAAAGCTGCATTCTATTGAAAATCCAGCAGGGGGCGACTCTTCTGGTTGCAAAAAGAAGTCCGGCTCCATTAGAAAAATTGGGAAAATGTTTCTCCTTCTCAGCTGATTTATTCCCCCAGTAAACACTTTCCTGATGAGTTTATGGTCTCAGTCGCTAG
>JAPMOB010242522.1:0-13430 GCA_029875015.1 Lepomis gibbosus | reverse complement strand
TTTATTAAACCACTGAACTTACCTGCTCCTCTCCGTGTCCTGCGTTTGGGTCCTACACCTCTCCTCACACAACCCTGACAATAGCAAGCACAACAATTTGGAATGTCCTGAAAAAGAAAGAAACTACTGGTGTACTGAGCAACAGACGTCGAACAGGTCAGCCAAGGAAAACAACAGTAGTTGATGATAGAAATATTGTGAGAGCTGTGAAGAAAAGCCCTAAGTGACATCACCAACGACCTCCACAGTGCAGGGGTGAAGGTATGACAATCCACTGTTCGAAGAAGACTCAGAGAGCAGAAATATAGAGGCCACACCACAAGATGCAAACCATTCATCAGCAGTAAGAATCAGAAGGCCAGATTGAAATTTGCAAAGAAGTACAGAGATGAGATGCAAAAGTTCTGAAATACAATCTTAGGAACTGCTTATGATCCAAAGCATACAAGCTGGTGAAGCATCCTAAGCATGGTGGAGGTAATGTCATGGCTTGGGCGTGCTGCTTCTGGAACAGGCTCATTAATATTTAATGATGATGTAACTGATGATGGTAGCAGCAGAATGTATTCAGAAGTGGACAGAAACATTTTGTCTGCCAATTTACAGAGAAATGCAGCAGGATAAGGACCAAAGCACACTGCCAACAAAACAAAGGACTTCATCAGGGGAAAAAAGTGGGCACCAGTTTGATGTCGATGGGTCGCAGGCTTGAGGCAGTTATTGCAAGCAAGGGTTACTCCACCAAATATTAAACATTATTTACTTTAAGATTATTTGTTCCATCACTTTTGCTCACCTAAGAATGCTGTGGTCTAATACAAACAGTGATATGTCCTCAGTTGTTTAACACATCTAGATGTGAATACCAGGAAATAAAAGCTGAAATTCAGTGAACAACAAAAACAAAGGAATTTGCCCTACCGTTTTACTTTTGAAGGGGACTGTATGTATTTCCCATCTATGAAATATTTAGGATCACATTTATTAAATCTGCATCAATGGAGAATATACTAATATATTCTTTCACATGCGTTCAATTAATTTAGAAATATTTGGTATTTTTGGAAACCAGCACAATTGAGTCTAGGGTTTTTAGAGGTTAAATGAAACTGTGAATGTATTCTGGCATCCTACTTATCACAGAGCGAGTCATGAAGGCTTTCCTTCACTTTTGCATTTAACCCACAGGAGGAAACACATGTCTCTAAATCTACCAGGTCAGCATGATGGGCAAGGGTTCCTTGTGGGCCCCCAGATGTCTTTAGCTTACCTTACTTAGTTTGTTGTATTTACTTCTGTTTTGGGTGTTCTGGTTTGACCTTAGTATCTGAATACAGAGGGAAAATTGAGGGTTCAGTATTCAAGTTTGGGGAGAGAGTAAGAGGTTCGGGGGACAATGGGAGAGAGAAAGGTGAGGTAGAGAAATGATTCCTCCAGCCCATCGCTCTTGTCATGGGAGCAGTGTTGCAGAGTAGAGGAGAAGGGGAGGGGCAATGTTAATGTGCACTGTATCATTCATAACAGTAATACTGGCATCACTTGCTGCTAAATAGCATCATTTGTCAGGGATAGGGCCTGGTGCCACAGTGTTACAGATAAGCACTAGTAGGATACCTACACTATATGCGCACGGGCGCATGCATGCAGCAGACACACACACGCATGCACACTGTTTTAACCAAATATTGATTCTCAACACTTGTGCCCTTACCTTTCTTCTGAAAAGTGTTATTTTCTAGAATACCTAACATTAAAAATAAATTGTACCTCAACCAAACTAATCCTAACTTCAACTGTGAAATTGAATTAAGCCTTAACCCCAAATAAATCCCAGTAAGAGGCAACACAATGTAGTACAAAATGATTTTCCTCAGCTCTCTATACTTGCTCTTAATCTGAGCAGAGAATCTAACCCATATGCTTAATTGGTTGGTTTTAGTTCACCTTTTTTTTCCAGAGTAGGAGTTAATCTTCCACAAGACTGTGGCTCTCATACACTCAGTCTCAAATCATTCATTTGTTATCCTTCACTCGAGTGTATGTCTACCCACATGGAGCATACAATTCCTCCACACTCGAGAGGGCAGCAAGGAGGAGGAAAAAAATCAGCTATTATTGATGACTATGAGGTAAAATGCGTAATTTGCACTGTCTTCAACCAAATTATAACTCATATTGAAAGCAGCTGAATTTGCATAAATCTCATTAGACGCAATGAGAGGGGTTCATAAATCGTGATATTAATTAGTCATTTTTGCCACCCTTTCATAGGAAAATGGGGTGTATTAATAAAACGAGAGGGGTGTGTGATTGTGAAGCCTAATTGGTCGTTGTGTTAAGCATTTTGGTGCACAAGTGACAGGCTTGATTTAGTTTGGCTTCACTGCTATTGTCTGACCGAGTACCTGCAGGGAGGGAGAGAGGATGTGCGTGTGTGTGTGTGTGTGTGTGTGTGTGTGTGTGAGAGAACATGCACTCATTGCATATGTGTATGATCTGTGTGTTTAACCTCCCATCAGTGCACTCTTATTTAATACTCTCTTTTTAGGTTGAAAGGTGAAGCTAAAGCCTATCCCAGCATGCAATGCATGAGGTTGCCATCACAGGGCAAACAAAAAGACAAACATTTTGTTGTTAATGAGGTTTGGGTTCATAGAGAAAATTAATGGTGCAAGAGAGAATGAGGGCATGACAGACTTTTATTGGAGCAAGTAAAAGTATTTAGTTTAAGCGTGTTTACAGGTTTTTGAGCCCACCTCTACAGAACTGCAGTATAGCACCATAGACAGCGTCTAATCCCTACTGCATTGTGGGTGACTGATATAAGCATACCCTCCCCTTCAGCCCATAATGATACTGACCCAAGCAGTTTTGCCCTGGACAGTAATGAGCCTTGTCCCTGTGGGTCGGGGGTCTTGATGCTGTCCTCCATGGCCCTCCTAACCTCAGCCCTGCCCTTTTGACACATTTGTCTAGCATGGTGGATTAGCCGGCCTGATGGCGCTCCACCTCTGGGTGTGATTAGCCAGCCTGCCTGAGCTCCAGTGTCTGTGATGAATGAAGCCTGTGAACCACTGCAGCGCCAATTAAAAGTCCTTTGCTCCTCCACCCTTACGCAGGACAGTGAGTTTGTGTGTGTGTTGTTATGCCATCTTTATCCTTAACATGAAAATGCAGCTTTATGTACCCACATGACTTCAGTTCTTCTTGGAGGAGCAAATTGTCTAACTCATCAATCTTTACCCAGCAGATCAAGTTGTTTTCTTCCTTTTTTGTGGGTAAATGAGAAGAAAAGCTAAAAGTACTGGCACAAACAATCTAGTGACATTCAGACAGGTAACAAAATTGTTTTCTTCAAGACAAAGGCATCACGGTACAAAAGCTCAACATTTCCTTTTAGTTGGCTCAGTAGATATAATGGGACATCTAGGTAAAGTAGTGAATCTTGGGTGTATTTTCAATGGTTGTGTTAGATCCATTGCTTTTTAAATTAGCAAATATTGGGTCCCATGAATATCAAATATTGTTAGACACAGTGGCCTTTGGCCCAATGAGACCTCTGACCTTTGAATCTCTGTCTGGCAGGTTCATCAGTGGCCCAGCTGAGGGCAATTGACCCTGAGGGGGAACCCCTTATATATGGTGTTTCAGGAGAAGAGGCCATGAGGTACTTTTCTGTGAACAAAGATACTGGTGTAGTCTGGCTCCGACAACAGCTCGACCGTGAGGTATGAACACCCAACTGCACACATGTCACACATTACCAAAGCAAAATCACTATATACAAGAAAAGACACTCAAGGCAATTTTGAAAATAGGAGATGGAATGTAAATTATCGAATGATGAAAGAGCAGGGAAAAGTGCAATACTCTTTAGCAGTGAAAGATGAAACAGAAAGGGTTTTGAGTTCAGAGTGGCGTTTCTGTCTTGGTATGCTTTTCTGCACTGCTCTTTTGCACTACATTTCCCATGCAAAGTTTATGCTGACGTCAGTCTCTATCTCCGCCAGACCAAGTCAGAGATGCAGGTCGAATTCTACGTGAGTGACATTCAAGAGGTAAGAGACAGATTTACACTGTGATCACAGTTATGACACCTCCCGTCTCACGCTGACACCTGGATATAGCTTGACCACATGTCAAATAGAGATCTTTCTCAATCCATCTCCCTTTCAGTCTCTCGCTTTCAATCTCGCCCTTATTTCTCTCTTTCTCACATGTAATCATTCCGACACCTGTCTCACTCAACGCAGTTTAGTTGCTGAAACATACTGACGTTCAACCTACTCTCCCCTGCGGCTAATCTATCACACACTTGTCCCATTTTCTTTCACTATGAATCTTGGTTTGGTATGGTTAATGCACACTTTCAGTGACTACAGTTCTCTGACAAGTAACATGTGGAGGTGGCTTTGGAACAGTTTTACCAAGGTGTTTCCTCCCTCAGGTGGTCAAAGACAAAGTAAACATCCAGATTGGAGACGTGAATGATAATGCACCAACCTTCCATGGGCAGCCTTACGCCGTCTTTATCCCAGAGGTAAGGATTACAGAAATGTATTAAAACTTACTAACTTATCACCCTCATATCCACTAGAAAAGGTTTTGACCAAAAAAAAGAGGTTTCTCTCTGGATTTTAGGGTTAAAACATGTATGGAATTCACCTCAATGTTATGACTATTGTAACGGAAAGTTACACTGCATGGTGGCTACATCCAACTTCTGTGATCATCAACTATTCATAGTGCTTTTCGTTCTCTGCTGTCCTGGAAATAGCTGCGTTTTGCTGCACTGTGATCTTCCCACAATTTGAGGAGTTGTCCTCTAGCTCATGTTTAGAGAGTGTGCACAGCCTCCTTTTATAGGGAGGAAAAACATTCACTGCAGTGGAGACCTCAATCTCTTTTCTCCTCTCTGATTCTCTCGCTTCTCTGTCCTTTCTAAATCTGCTACCTCCCTTCTCAGCGCTCACTTCTGTCCATCTTTCCCTCTCCTCTTTGCCCTCTCCCTCATCTAATCCTTGATAGAAGTAATTGCCAGAATGGAGTGGAGGACTTCAAACAGGGGCTGAAATCCGCACACACATCCACATATCTTGTTGTGTTGATATTGAGCACATACCCCTTTCTGAGTCTTCACCAAATCTTCAAAGCCACTGGCATTTTCTCTCCCCAATCCATAAAGTCAGGCAAATAAACGGGAGAAAGAAGGACTGTTTAGATGAGGCTATTTAGACCACCCACCAGGGAAGGTTCTCTCAGGCCAATGCAGCCACTGCTCAGTTGTGTGGGACTCAGTTACAGTCCACATACAGACTTTCCAAGCTCTGCAAACAATAGACTTCAGTTTAGCCTCTGGAAAGCTATTAAACAGAGCTGGGTTTGACCCTCAGTCGCTCACATATTGTTAGTTCCCTTGCATCCCTCAGTGAGTTATTGCTCATGTCAGTCCTGCCCTCCTAGTGCTTACAAAATGTAGGCTTCTTTATTTGAGGCAATGGGATGTGGTAATAGATCAGATTCCTTAAAAGACCAGACACAGCGCTGAGTCTAATCCAGCAGCGTTTCTTTACACTGAAAATAGCTGAAAGCTTTGACAATGAGACACTACATAGTCAAAATAAAACATGCAAGCTTTGTGTAGGTGAGTACGAAGCTTGATAAATGTATTTGTTTGTGTGCCTTGCTTGATAAATGAGATACATTCATATTTTGTCCAGTCGTAAAAATTGTCATAATAATACAGCAATAACAATGCAAGACACAGACCAATCTGTACACAGAGGGCTTCATTAAAACCTTCCACCTATTCCACCTGGAAGTGGTGGTTTTGGGAACTGTGTTCATTCAGCTTCTTCCTGATTGTACCCTATTTTCCCTTTCTCTACCCTTCCTTCACCTTATCTTGTTTTCCTATAACTTTCATTACCTGCGTTTTTATGTTCTCATTACCACTTTGACATTAAGTGACCTCCAGCAGGCAGCGCAAACACGCTGCGACATCAGTCTATCATGCTGTCACTCACTGGACATGCCAGAGTAACTGGGGGTTAGAGTACCATCGGCACCACTAGATAGTGCTGCTGAACTTCAGTGCATGGAGAAAAAAAGATGTGAAAGGGTGATGGATGTGGAGGATGGCAGAGTTGTAAAAGTAAACGACAAATGATGACAGAAAGACAGAGGATTCAAATGATTAGATTCAACACAAGCAAAGTGAAACAGAATACAAAACAGACTGATAGAAGTCAAAAGAAAACAACACAAAGTGCTTTAGGGTTGCTGGAACAGACGAATAGTTCAGGGAGGAGGTTTATTGAGGTGGGCCTGATGCAGCTCAGCGGTGAGCAGATGAAGCAGTGTGAGTGGCAAGGTGAGCAGTGCAATAGGGAGAGCGGGGGAGAGTGTGTGTAAATGTCGTTTTAATTTGTAGAGCCATAAAGAGGGTGAAAGGGAGCAGGTGGGCTGCTAGCATTCCCTCTGTCAGTGCTAATGAGCTGGCCAGATTTACAGCATCCACACACTCAGGCCAGCAGCAGAGACTGGATACAAGGAGCGATGACTATCACCAGAAATAATGTTTTGATAGAACAGCAGATGGGCCACAACCCAAATCCATTATTGGATGAGATGATGGAGTGAGCCCAAAACATACTGAGAAGTGGGTTTTTTTCCACATTCCCTAAGCGCGACAGGTAGTCCTCTATGTAGCAAGCCCTCTATTGACAAACTCTAAATGTTTTTCCAAGTGTTCAAAGAGCTCAGCAACTGTGGTACCATCCACAGCTTAAAGAGCAACCCCCCCCCCCAAAAAAAAACTCACACACACAACACAGACACACCCCCAGCTGCCTGACCCTCACAGTACCCCACTGAGAGGCGGTCACTCTGTCAGTGCCACTGTGATAATATCATATGCCAACAACTTGTGTGTGTGCTGCCCAGTGCGTGCCAGCTCCTGCCATTCCGTAACTTTCCCCTGACCACAAACACTATTTTATCTTGCTCTTTTAGTCTCTTGAATTCTTCTGCTTCTCTTTTCTGCAGTCTTTTCTGCCTTGAATCCCCTTTTCTCTTATGTCCTATACACAAAAATATACGAAACACATTTTCTGTGTTATTGGATTAGATATGTCATGTGACTTATTCATAGTTAAAAGATATTATCTATACTTCCCATGACCTTACCAAGGTATAACTTTGTTAAAAATTGGGTTTATTTTTTGGTTGAGCCCCTCTACTTATAGCATTGCAGAATTTAAATACCATCTCTTTTTCATCCCTTTGCCAATACCCACATTCATCCCTACCTAGAGTAGATACGCAGTGCAGTGGAATCCTGCCTTCGATAACGCAGTAATGATGCACACAAGATTGTCTAGCCGACTACAGACCAACGTTGTAATGCGGCATATAGATGGATTAAATGTATTGGCAAACAGACAGACAGGCAAGAGGCTCCAGGTGATAGATATCCAAACTTTATCTGTTTACTGTCTCTCAGGTATGTCAGGCAGGTGAGCAAATCCCTCCTCAGCCTCTATTTTCTATCAGCCATATCTCAATGTCCCTCTCTAACCTACAGTAAGCTCAGATGAACTATGGCTGTTATAGAAGAGGGCTACCCAAGGTGGAAACCCCTGAGGTGCAAGTCAGACATCTAAAGAAAAGAAAAGCCCTTCAGTCTTAATATACGTTTCTGTATTTTGTTTATTTTAATAGAATACCGTTAATAGAAGCAAAGTGACGCGAGTCCCTACCACAAAGTTTTATTCGTTCCTAAGGCAATTATGAGTATCTAATGCAAAATAATATTATTTGTTTTGTGGCATGCTGCCCAAAACAAAGGCTCTATGAAACAGAAGAGAGGAATTCAAACCAGCATCATTTTAGCCCCCAACTTTTGGCTATTACTTCCTCCAAACAATTTTCAGTTAAAAAGCATGACAGCGTTTCTCACATTAAACACACAGACACACACAAATGCACTGATATTTTAGATAATATTGGCAGAGGGTGTTTGAGAGCTCCTATTACGCTTGTGAATGAGCTGTTTAGTGCTTGATGTGGGCTCTGGCAGCAAAACAGAGGCACCTGCTTTTTGATGTGCCCTCTGCCGCTGTCAGGTAGGACATAGATGAATCTGGTATATTCCTTTCTTCTTTGCCTTTGTTCACTGCTGAGTGGAAATTCAATCCCTAATCTTTTATCGTCTTCTGCCCTGTATCTAAGCGGGTTACAGCATCCAAAGGTAATTTGTTTACCAGGTTCCAAACAACAAATATTTCAGCTCTAAAGCAGCACCTTCCGTATTTAAATGAAAAATATCTTTGCAGTTGCAAGGTTCTCTGGGAACTTACAAAACCAAGTCTAATTTGCGGTGGAATACATTTATTTTGAAATGACAGTCATAAAATATTTGTGACTTAACTACTACATCCTGCACACAATGCACACAATCCAACAAACACACACCTTCTTTACACAACACACACACACAAACGCTGCCTTCTACAAGTTGGATTTAGCCCATAATGATTTCAGTATCATCGCTCCTGGTCTCTCCTGTAGTGTAATTGAATCTAGTGGTTACTGAGCTGAGTGGTGGCTGGTTGACAGGCGCAGGCCTCAAAGAGAATTCTGCCTGACACTAAGACCCTGAGCCCCATAGGGAGGGATGGAGGGATTTAGGAGAAAGAGAGAAAAAATGGATAAAGTGAGAAGGTTAAATGGGAAGCAGTCAATATTTTACTCACCTCAGGCTCCATTTATAACTTTCTCCTACATAGATTTGGTGCTTAGGACCCAATTCTAAGCAAAAGTTGTGTTTTTTTTTTCAAGAAAGTATCCTTGAAGAATTTGCCACAGACTCCAGGGTTCGATGGCGTATGAGAAGCTGTTCTTATACATCATATCCTTTTATATCGACTGTTGAAATCATGAACACATACAAGGAAGTGTTTTAGTGTTGAAACAGAATACTGCTGGTAGTTCTGTTGAATATAGTTTTTGTTGGTCTTTCTCCATCTGCCCATGTGATTATGTCTGACAGCACTGATTAGATCAGAGCACATGATCATCCTCACCAAACTAATATAACCCCTCCATTTTGCATATGATGCAAATGTAGTACATATGGCCAGTTTATCTACAGGGCCCGGATGTTTCGCCAGCTGTTTGTTCACATATTTCATTTCCCCTAATTTCAGTTTCTGCATTTCACTAATGGGGATTGTTTTGTGTTTGTGCGTGTGTGTGGGGTGGTATAATTTTCCATCTGCAGCTATTCACTATAAGCCAGTCTGTGCTCGTGTGGATAGTGCATTCTTAAAAAGAGTGAGTGCAGTCATTCACTTCCATGACTGATGATTCATTTGTAGACTTCAGTAAGCCTTTCAGGGCAAATGGTGGCTTAAGTGAGTTGTCAGAGAATGTCGTGCCTGTAGAACAATTTTTCTGCCCATCCTTTCCAGTCCAGGGGTTAACGCAACAAATACTGCTTGGGCATCACATACGCTGCCACTCGTGAAGGTAAATCACATCCTCTTCCTCTTTATCTTTCTGTCATTTACTTTATCCCGCTGAGCATGAAGAGCACCTTGATTTGCGTGCTACGCAGAGATGGGTGCAGATTTGTCTGTCAAAAAAAAGGGAAGGCTCGTGTTTGTGAGTGACCATGGAAAAGTCTATTTCTGAGAGAGAGGAAGGAAGAAAGGAAAGTAGGTAGGGAGCGACCAAGGAAAGACTGAGTGAGAGGGGCAAGATTGAAGGGGGAGAGAGAACGGCTTGCACTCCCAAAAGCCATTAAAGTTTGATTCACCCACTCCTCACTCTTTGAATAAATCAACCTGTCGCTCCCTCTCTCCCTTTCTTTCAAGTGTGTGAGTCCCACCCCTCCATCCCCATCCCCACCCCCACCCTGCCTTTGGCACTCTCCTTCCCTTGAACACTCACTTGGCAGAATTGTGAATTCTGACAAGGTTTTGCTAACATGGAAGACAGTTGTGAGTCTTGTCAGTCTCTCCATATTTCGCAGCTGCTTGTGTGTTAGTGTTTGTTTTTGCGGAGTGTGGGAGAGAGAAAGAATGACTAGCTCTCATTGCTTTTTGCAGTTGTGTATTATACCATGGTTATGGGAACAATACTCTGCTGAAAGACGGAAGAAATTAATGTGTAGATAAAATTTGTCGTGCCTTCAACCTCACCAGGGCTCCATTTGGCATTATGCAAATTCCTCAACGATTCTTTTCTCGATTTCTTCTCTCTGTCTTCTTCTGTGTATCAGTATGCACCTCCCTTCCCATTCGTCTGTTTTTCCCCTCACTGCGCCTCCAACCGTGGCTAGATTTTCTTTAATAGAGCTTTATAGCCTTTCCAATTTGCTCAAATCTGTTTTGGCTGTCACTTCCACAATTGAGGTGGTAGGGAGAGAAGCTCTGAAGAAAAATGATGCATTACAGAGAAGTATGAAAGAAAGGTGAAGCGAAAAGAAACAGTTGGTACCTTTAGTTTCCCCTCTTTCTTGTTGGTATTTTTCTACATGCAAACCAGTATAATAATAACAAAGTATTACAGCTGATTGTACAGAGCCATACAAGAGCTTGCTGTAGAGTAAAATATGATTAACTTGACTCATACCTTGTACTCACTTCTATACAAAGCGTGACTGACTTGGACTCATCTGATAGTTAAAAGCAATACTTACTGTGTGTGTGTGTGTGTGTGTGTGTATGTGTGTGTGAATTTACACCTCAGATCCCAGGTTTTGCAGATCTGTGTCACAGTGAGGCATATTTGACAACCACAACAAATCCCTCTCAAACTAATTAAGGTGACAAACAGATGTTTAAGCTCCAACTTACAGCCCATCGTTGTCAAATCTTTGCTGTATTTTCAGGTTGTCAGTCTGACCATAGACTGTATATAAAAAGAGTCTGACGTACTTCAGCATCTTTTTTGGCACTTCCTCTTATAGAACAAATCAGTCTTCTTGCCCCACCAGCAGACAGGGCTGAGGATGCCGCTGTTGGTCGGTCTTTCGAACGCTATGGCTCCCAGGAAGACTATTTGCTTCTTTTCTGAGCTTTTTTTTCAGTGCCACTTCAAGCCCATACACATATACAAGAACTAAAATCAAATGGGCAGATGTTTATTGAGTCATGCCTCCTAGAAGTTTAACCGTACTACAAAGTACAAATGTATTCTCCTCATGGGCGCAACCAGTTTGATTTTAACAGCACCATCATGGAATTTTACATTTTGACTCCACTAGTGCTAAGGCTAGAAAAGCAGTTCATCACATATCATAAATTTGCTATGGTCCAGTACATTTTTGGCTGCAAGCAGGACTTTTAACTTTCACTATTCTTTTTTTCTTAAGTATTTTTACACTGAAGCATTGGAAAGACAGTATAAAATACAAAGGTGATGTGTGCACAGGAGTCTTGTAAGGACTTTAAGATTTGATTATCTGGTAAGAAGCATTGTACAAAATATCATGTTTTGATATTATTTCAATTTTGACAACATAATGACATTTGATGATTTATGTATTTTTTTCAGGTATAAATTGCACTACAATGTGATGTGTTTTTGATGTATTTTCAAAAAACAAAATTGCTTCACAGCTTTCATTTAAAGTGGTCTTCATGTACCTCTTGTTTTCTATCATAATTGACTATCTCACTATGGCAGTGTGTAGTTTTTGTATTGGCATTTAGTGTGCACATGTTTAAGACTGAATTTTATTCTTATGTTTAAAATAAGCAACCCAGAAATGCCAGGCCTGTTTCAGATTGAATGTGGGTTACAAACATTTTGAAACTAGTAAAAAAAGGTAAACTAACTAAAACAGATTACAGGAAATTAGTTTTTCAGGCACGTCTGCCATTGTAAAGACGAAATCATGGTACCTACTGGTCCAGTATAATTGAGTACCCAACATACAAAGTGCCCTTTGTTTTGAAGGTCTTGGATTAGCAAAGAAAGAAAATTCATGACAGTCTTAATGAAAAAAGGCATTTAAAAGGGCTAATTTGTAGTTGTTTTAATGAAACAAAAAATGTTTTATTGCCTGTGAATCTTACAAAAAACAATCCACTTGTCAGGTTTTTCTGTTACCTCTGACGGGCAGTATGCCTAATCCTATGTGAAGACTCTGGGGTTGGGTTTTCCAGAAAATCCATTGACTGTGACGGCATGTGTGCTCTCCGTGCCTCTCACCTGCTGAATCTGTACAGTACTCACAGCGACAACACCACAGCTAACGAGATGGAGTCTAAAACAGCACAACACAGACTCCAAAACCAACAACAAAGTTTTATGTGCTGAAGCCTGTCAGGCAAACGAGAATCAGATCGACTTCGGGTGAAAACACAGTCAATATCAGAAAGGCTTGAGTCACGGAGAGACCTCCGCTTTGTACTGAAACCTACAAAACCACAGAAAACATTATAACACTACTAGCATTACTGCATGTGAAACTTATTGTGATTTTGTGTTTTTGTCAGCTCAAGTTATTTAAAGAGGTGTTATTATGCTCATTTCAAAATCTTAATTAGGGGTTGTACCAGAACAGGTTTACATGGTTTAATTTTCAAAAAACACCATATTTTTCTCACACTGCACATTGCTGCAGCTCCTCTTTTCACCCTATGAGTTGTACGCTCCGCTCTTGAGCTACAGAGTGAGGCATCTTACTTGTACAAAAGCTTTGTTGGGAGTTGCACATGCACAGTTCACAAGTAAGGACTACTAGTCAATCAGAAGCAGAGAAGGGCGGGTCGTAAGAAACAAGGTAGTGTGACCCAAATCAAAGCCGCTTCAGACTGCGACCATAACTTAGCAGATAATATAAGTTATTACCAGTCCACAACCACACAACATCATTGTTCCACATCTTACCATTAGGACTAAAGGTTGAACTGTTGCCGGTGTTGTGACGATCTCTGCTTCCTTGCCGAAGAATGCTTCCACAGCGCAAATGATAGATTCGACTCTACTCGGCCCTGCTCCGTTTTTCAGATAGTACCCAGAGATAGCTACGCCACACACAACGGCCGCAACGTCTTAAAATATATACAGTCTACGGTTAAATGTTTCAATATTCCTCAGAATGTAAAGGCAGATAAGCGGCATGAAAACCTTCCAGCTGTGTTTTCCTCTGCCGTTGAAGCTGAAGCGGTCTGTGTGACGGCGGGAGCAGAGAGCTCTGTGAGCGGGCGGCTGGCCCGGCCTCACACGCTCCTCCCGCGGGTTGGCACAGGCTTTCCCCGCCCCCACTCGCGGAGCTCCTCAACTCCAAAAATATTCAAGCACATTTTTTTCCCGCCATCACTATAAAACTGTCAGTATTCAAAATCTACACAGCTGATTTTTCACCTCAAAACTTCTCAGAAGTGGATTTAGTGATGAAATTCCATACGAAAACT
>JAPMOB010242517.1:0-20059 GCA_029875015.1 Lepomis gibbosus | reverse complement strand
ACAGTACGGTGTCTAACTGACTTTGTGTGTATCAGATATAATTATTAGCAAATTCTATTATTGTAGAGTGATTTTAGGGTTAGGGTTTCTGATGTAACTGTTTTTTTTGTCTGGTACCCTTAAGGTCTAGACATACTCATCTGGGAATCATTTTACAGTACGGTGTCTAACTGACTTTGTGTGTATCAGATATAATTATTAGCAAATTCTATTATTGTAGAGTGATTTTAGGGTAAGGGTTTCTGATGTAACTGTTTTTTTTGTCTGGAACCCTTAAGGTCTAGACATACTCTTCTCATTACAGTACAGTATGAAGTGTCCATTCATGAGAGTTATGTTTTGACATATTACTGTAACTTCTGATGGATCCTCCAGTGGCTCCATCCCATGTTGTGGCCAAGCATTGTGAAAATCCACAGAACGTTCAATTCTAGCCACGATCCAAAGTTTCCAAAGATGCTAAAGTCTCGCTAAAAAAGTTAAATAAATGGGGAATATGTCTAAAATAATGTACAATTGTAAGCATAACTTAAGGAGACACATTTAGCCATGGAGTTCATGAAGTGTAGATGTTGAGATACAGTTTTGGTCACATACCCTTCATATCCACCAGGCTGCGCCCTCGTCTGGCTGGTAATGTTTTTCTATCAGGAAAAGCCTCAGAGCCTTGTAAATGTGTGTGTGTGTGTGTGTGTGTATGTGTGTGTGTGAGAGAGAGATAGTGTGAGTGTGCACTTGTGTGCATGATGCGTGTAAATTCATATTCATAGACTCAATGCCAAGTCCTCACTAGACAAAATCCACACTCCAGAAATGTGCCCAAGAATTTTAGATAGTACCATGACAGACATACAAACACACTCCCTTACTTTTACACACACTCTCACACACACACACACACATTCACTCACACACACACACACACACACACACACACACACACACACACACACACGCATGCATGCACACTCTCTCTGCTTGTCATCAACCCCTGCCTTTGATGGCATGCTGTCCAGTCCTACCAACCCCTCTTTGTTCTTCCAAAATAAACCCCTCTTCTCATCCTCTCCTCTGTGTCTGGAAGAGAGACACAAAAGGTCTTTTCTTTTTTAAATTAAGTGAAAATAACAACAGCAACAAGTGGTAACATCTTTCCATTGCCTACTAAGAAGGCTTTATTTCATCCACAGAGATCAAAGCAATATTTCTGGCCCGGTGCCCTATGATTTTTATAGAAATCTTTAAATAAATGGGTATTGTTTTTGGATGATCCATCTAAAATAAATCTCTGCATAAAAAATCATGTGTACCTGTCCTCCAGATTCCTGGAGATGGATGCCACACATCTTGTCATGAAAATGATCAGTCCCCAATCCATGCTTTATTTGTGCTTTTAGTAAATTAGACCCAAAACAAGATAAACCTCTTTCCGCCCACACGCTCATTTCCCTTCGGTTGAACGGTACAGTATAGATGTGAAGGTTCACACGCAGGTTCAAATCCAATCTGTTTCACAGTTGGGAAGGACTGGAGCGCTGTTTACACAGTGGGGAGATTCCTGCTCCATAGGACCAGAGTGTTGAGGCTTTGATGCTCAATAGGAGCTACTGAAAGAGAGCACGAGGAGGACGGAGAGATAGTTGGGTTGGAGAGAGACAGAGATTGAAGTGATGATGACCTTCTTCGAGTAACCTCGGATTGCTCCTCTTGGAAGGTTCACAAAATATGGGTAACAGATGTTTCATGTTTTTGTCTGTGGGCTTACCGTGCCCATAGGGCAGAGGCACTGTGAGCTGTCCTGCTTTCTGTGAATTTGTGTGTGCATTTAAAATAAAACAGACAGCATTATATTTATTTAAGTAAATCTCATTGACTTGGATTTTATACGTTCATTAAGGGCTGACCACACAAAGTAACATGTTGGCAAAGTTGCAGGTGAAAACTGAAAAAGACATTAGCTCTTCCGTTGTAAACTGTCAAACAAAATAGAAAGACAATACAATTATAGTCATATCCAGTTTAACTGAAACAAAACACAACTGCCCTGTGAGCTTCAATGCAAATATACCCTTTTCAGCCCCCCTCTAGCCTCTGGCTGTTGTATTTTCTCTGAGCCAGAGATCAGGGAGAGCTCCACAGTACTGCGGCTGCTGGCCAGCTGGCTGATACATTTCTATCAACTGGTGGCTATCTAACTTCCCCTCCCTCCCACATCCCCACGCCACCCCCTTTTTTGTCTCCTTCCCATTATTACATCAACACAAAAACACACAAAGAGATATCCATTCACACACACATAGACAAACACTGTGTGAATGTGATTTATAAAGCAAAAACCTTCTAGCTGAGGGAAGTCGCTCACTGTAGCAGTATCATCCTTGGGCTGAATCTCTTGGTGTGTAAACTGTCATGATATCAGAGCAATAACGGATTTTTAGTAGAGAACGTGATGAGTGAATTAAAATCATGATTATTGAATAAAAATCTTGTGTTTCAGTTTTATTTCTAGGTATTATATTTGTTTTGATAAGAGAGCGATGCATTGCAGATGAGCTGATTTGTGAGAACAAATCTTTGGAGAGAAAGAGATATCATGAGGTAAAACACTGGTCAGGAGCCAAAGTTGTCTCTGGATGGTCCATGGCTTCATGATCCATGGAAGAGACCGCAGGACAGACACAAATTCCAGGACAACCTTGAGGGACTACATCTCCCAGGGTGCCCAGGGAGTGCTTGTGATGTTCCAGAAAGAGCTGAAAGAGGATAATGGGGGAAATGACAACTGTGCTGCTCATCTCATCCTGTTGCGCAAGTTGATAGATATAATGGATGAAAATCAAGGCCCTCTCCAAAGGGTCACAAGATCAATCGCAAAGGTTGTGAGATGTTCAATGGGGTGGGGAGGAAGACGTAAGTTCTGATGTAAGACTTTGTAATTTTCTTTGATTCATATTTTTAATGAAATGCTGGATGGTTTAAATTATTTGGGTTGATTTTCCATCAGAAGATTTCACTTAAGTAATTAAATGAAAGCATGTGGTGGAAAATCATTCTTTGGTGGACCTGCTAACAACGCATAGACAGAGAAGGGTGACAAGGGGCCCCAAGTTGACACTGGGTAAATTGTCACAAGCCAACATGTTTGGTAACCACTGGATTAATCTTTAGAAATATATTATTTTGCAAAAACTAAATACATGCTTTTTTAAATGTAAAATCTGAATCTGTAAACGTAGTGGAGTAAAAAGTTCAATATTTCCCTCTAAAATGTAGTGGAGAACAAGGGGTACATATTAAGTCCGAAGTCAGATTTTACCCAACAGCAGAGGGCAGCATTGCATCCCAAATTTCTCCCTTTCTCTGGCTGAGGGTTCTCCCACTCTTCATGCTGGAACACATGACATCAACCCTTACATTCTCCCATGTGAATTACCAGAGTCCTCACCCAGGGGTAAGGAGTCATCCAAGGAAAACAAACCAAAGCAAAACCAAAAGGCTCTATTACTGGAATGTGGTTTTGTCACACCCACCATCTCTTCAACAGGTGCTGAAAATATGTGGAGGATAGTTTTCATTAGTTTGATTATACTTATAAAGTTTTAAATGTAGCTTTATGAGTTGTTTT
The DNA here is from genome assembly GCA_029875015.1 of Lepomis gibbosus. NCBI lineage: Eukaryota > Metazoa > Chordata > Actinopteri > Centrarchiformes > Centrarchidae > Lepomis > Lepomis gibbosus. The sequence goes on along the minus strand of JAPMOB010242517.1, from coordinate 16,434 downwards.
CTTTGATTGTCTGACACCACAAATGGTAAAATATACACTAGAATCTCAGGACTTACGGCTCCTGTGTGGTCATGTATTTAAACAAATTGAATCTGAAACAAGCTAAAAACTACAGCAAACTACAGGCGGAAATAATTTCCTCCAATCATGTTTGATTTGTTTCTTTTGTGTAGTAGCATCACATATCACACAGTAGGCGGCAAAGCAGCCTAGCTTAGCAGACAGATCACACGGCTACTGCTAATGTGGATCCTGTTATTGCAAGGGAACCCAGAGGAGCATTTTAGCCCCACAGTGGGCCTCCCTCACTGGGCTGCTATCGTCCCACATCAGCCCTGGGCTCCTTGATGTGGTTTGGGAGGACATGACGGGGCCGAGCTGGGCCCAAAGTGATTAGTCGCGCAGTAACATCTGAAACCCATTTCCCCACAATTAAAGAGAGAGAGAAACTATCAGGACCAAACATTACCCGTTTCCACGGCATCGAGTCAACATTTGCGTGTGTGTGTGAGTGTGTCTGTGTGTGAGCTGTATCTCCACCACAATCATTCACAGACACACACAAACACACACTTCTTTCTCACCCTGAACAGTGACAGAGCATTTCCAAATGTGTTCTTACAAAGAATACCATTTGCCGGAGGGTGCTAGCAGATGGCGTCAGGCGACCTTCTCTTTTCACCTGTGCTGCTAGCGTCACCTACAAAGTGTTGGCACAACAGAGAGACAACACCAGACCTAACTCAGAATACGTGCCCTGTCTGAGATTCCTCTCCACCATGTGTGTGCGTGTGCGTGTCTGTGTGTACATTAGCAGGCTGTGCGTGTTGAGTTGCTCCGTCTGGATGCTCATCGGACATCAAACACAATAAAGCAGCGAGTGGAATGGAGCTGATTTTTATCTTCAAATGTAATCAAACCAATTCAACCCACTAAAATACAGTCACATACTCTCTCTCTGCGCTCCCGCATACACCCAAACACATGCACACATGTCTACACATCCTCTCCTACTCCAAACCCAGAGTAAAGGCCGCACTCTTCCACTCCTTTCTCAGTGCCTCCTCCCTGGTTCAGATCATTGGTCATGATGTGCTCGCCATGTCCTTGGCCCAGGATGTACGGCACAGTCACAGAGTGCTGCTCTTTGCTGTGGTATCAGTGGTCGGCCATTTTACAAACATCCTCCAAGAGAACCTGTCAGTGAAGTTCCTATCCATTCGAGCCAAGAACTGCAGCTTCCCATGACCCTCAGCTTTCATGGATTAGGTTGACCTACAGTGAACCCTAAGATGACCTTTTGGAACAGCTCAAGGTTTTTTGATCAGTTTGTCTGTTATGAATGAGGCATGAACATGATAATATCAGACCATGTAAAAGGCTTCTTTTCATGCTCTTTGGATTTTTTGGGTTAAGCTACACTGTGTTCTCTGATCATCTTTGGCTCAGTGGCTCTCTGTAATAACCTTGGACCTGTGTGTGTGTGTGTGTGTGTGTGTGTGGATGGAGAAAGAGAGTGACAAAAGCAGAAAGATGTTGCGTGTGTGAAGAGAACTTGTGTGAACTTCTTGATAAGTGAATTGTGGACAATACCTGAAACCAAGTAGGGACTAAATGTCTGATCATATCTGAATGACCAAGTATGACTGACCTTGCTGTGTGCCCGTGTGTGAGTGTGCGTGTGTCTGCGCACGCATGTTCTTGGACAAGTAATATTTACTTGGCTCTTACATAGTAGTGGACAATTTTGGACAGATCTGTTAAAGCACACAGTCACAGCTGAAACAGTGAAATTTGAGGAGGTTAAGAGGACAAAGAGAAAGACTGACAGAGACGAAAGTGAAGACAGAGACAAACCAGAGATGAAGAAGCAGAGACACTTCAGAGAGCATTAAGATAAAACCTTAAGAGTACGAGAGAAGGCACGGACAAAGAGAGTCAAATAGAGACAAGCCAAATCATCATTATTTGGTTACTTGCTAAGACATGCATGTGTTTAATAACCAGGAGTGAGCAGTACTTGCCTTCTCTGAAAACAACATCACAGGCAGAAGCATTCCTTAACCTTTCACCTTCTGTAACTTGGCAACAGCTAGCTATCGTCCCATTTGCCAATTTGTGGCTGGGAAAAAATCAATGCTCTGAAAAGAGAGCATCCAAATCTGTTATGGTTTTGGATTATAAGGTTACCCTGAACTGCTCAATGTGTACAGATCAGACGTTTTGGGAGATAAGCTATAACCAGGAATACTGCTAACGGCGTCAGTGACGCACCCACACATGTATGCACTCCTATAAACTTAACTGCGAACCTGAAAGTAATAGTTTGACGTTTTGGAAAACACTTATTTGCTTCCTTGCACAGCCTGTAGATGGTGAGTTTTAGCTTAAACGGGGAAACGGCTAGCCTCTCTCTGTCCAAAGCTAACAAACTACACCTTCCAGCACCTCTACAGCTCACTAACCTTATATCTTGTTTGTTTTATGAACTTTATGAATGTTTTTTTCACTTTGTTTCATGTATTAATGTTATCGTGTCTTTATACTAAGCTAACTGGAGCTGGCTGTGGCTTCATATTTCTTGTACATACAAGATACTGGTATTGATCTTCTCATCTAGCTCTCAGAAAAGTGCAAAAAAATGTTGTTTAAAGTATTTTGAGTAAAGTAAAATCAAATGCAACATGTAGAAAAAAATATTGTGTTTTAGGTTACGTGCTTATGTTACGTTATCCTGCAACTCTACAACTATCCTACAACTGATTCAATCCTAGATCAGATACAAATGAATAATTTGCAGAAGGCATAGGTAAAGCTTTTTCTGAACATGGCGTTCCACCTTTGGTGTTAACCTCTGCAGAGGGCCCCTTTTACAAAGTCATATGAAACAGATTTACCTGGCCAGAGCAGGGAGTGGAGAACTGCCGAGAGAGGAAAAGGAGAGGGAGGGAGGGAGACAGAGAAGGGGTGAGAGAAGATCCTCTGAGGGCAGCAGCTCTGGTTTCATCCAACCACTGATGCTGACTGACAGCCATGTCAAAAGCTAAGAAGTCAAATGATGCTGATTCTCAAGTTCATCTTTGGGGCACGTCAAAGTAAAGCTTATTATTCATGGTTTTGGAGGCCCAGGAATGTGCAAACACACTAATTCATGCGCACAAACACACTTATGGAGGCATACACACATACATTAACACGCAGACACGATTTGCTAAATAATATATACCCTTTATAATTATTACACACACACCAGGCTTTGTCATATCATCTTGACTGTCAGTGTTTAATCAGCAGTAAAAACTTTCAAGATTATTATCCACACATACTGAAGACTGGCTTGAACATAATTACTGCTAAAACGTCTTCATCTGGAGATTATCTCTGTGATGTACAGTGAAAAAGTAAGGCTTAGACCTTTATCACGACGCAGGGCACCGTAGATTACTGATCAAAACACAGGAAAGATCATCACATGGCCTCATTTTTTTCTGGATGCGAGGTCTTTATTCAACATTAACGGTCAATTTTTTTGTAACATTTAAATTGGTTCCATTATCCTTTGTTAGTTGAGAATTGAGGAAAGATGCGGTCAGTAACCATAAACACAAGATTTTGTGTTTTCTGCTTTGCACACTGTAAATATCCATATTCAGACATTAACAAAACAAAAAGCTAACTGTTTGGCTGGTGTGTCTTGACCACTTATTAAATTGAATAACTGGATGATTGAATTTGACTGTTTAGTTTGGGAGCCTGCGCATGCTCACATAACCACCAATGAAACAATAACACTGAATTTTTTAATGTGACAGTCTGATTCAATGTTTCTTATTTAACAAATGTTTGAAGTCCAAAAGACTGACTGACTTCACTTACTTCATCAATGCCTAACAGGCCCCAAGGCACATCTCATTTTATTTAACGCCTCAATTCAGCCCTTACTTTTTCCTACTTTTGCTGTGATCATTTTGTCATGGTATGGCGAACCACTCTTTCCATATTCCCTTAAAACAACTTTGTTTTTTGGCTGTGGCATCCTCAATATAGTGATTTGGTTTATTAAGTAAAGGAAAGGTATTGCTCGCAGCAAGAATGAAGCTTTCTTTGTAAAGCTCTCCACTACTAACTTGTTGGCTCAGTTACACAGCAGGGGTATTCCTTGGTGCCATCCATCTTTTCCTTATTTATTTTCCTCATGAACAACACAGAGGCTCAGGGTCAGCAGGAAACTGGCCTGAGAGGTGGAAACCCCATTTATGAGGCAAATATAATCTCTTCATGATTAAAAGGAAATATGGATGGAAATCTTTACTTCTTATAGCACTCTTACCATACTATACTCTTTTTGAGTATATACTTTCAAGGGTTTATTTAAGAGGTTTCACACTATCTTTCAGTCCAGAGGGGGTCTCTTAGAGTACAGCATTTTGAACCAATTGATACAGTTACATGTACAATGCATTTATTACAATATTTGCCACTAAATTTTCTGCATGTGTTCATTGACCCCCCCCACACACACACAGATGGAATCTTTACAAGATAGAATAAATCATCTACCTTAGGTACTTTTACTCAGGACATGCTGTGTCATGCTGAGATAGTTTTTCACTATGACTTTAATGTGAATTGCTTGTGTCTCAGCATTGCTGTCAGGGAAACAAGACATGTTCATGATAAAAGAAACAGAACAGGGGAAAGGGGAAAGAGGACTTTGTTTAGCACCCAACACGGTTCATTCCATTTTCCAATGGCATTAAGTGTACATCAACTAAAGTCTGGGGTGAGGCAAAAAGTCAGCATACCAGTAACATGCAGCCATTTTTTATGAAGCCATAAATATGCTCCATTGTCCTCTGTAACCTTTCACTCCAATGTTCACTCTCCCTCAGGTTGGAGGTATGACATTACATCACTTACAGAGACAGTCGTTTCTGTCATCGAGCGCATCTCAAGGAAAAACATACAGATTTTGTGTGATCTCTGTTTGACTGCTGCCACACTGGTGTCACAATCTCAATAAGGCACTTGAACAAGGCTGCCAAAACATTATGCTTTCCTTCTTCCAAAACGCTCAACATGATTATTCTGATATTTGAACTTCTATCATGTTCTGGTTCAGCTCTGTTAGACACCTGACTCACGTTACCCAGTGGGGGGCGATCAGTCCTTGGATTGAATGGTCCTTGCCTGGGCATGTCTTGACCTATCCCTGTCCTCAACACTGAGCTGTAATGCTTCTGAATAACCTATAGAGGGAGCAGTACCCTATGCTCTTGCACAGTCTCCTCTTTCTACCACAGCTCGTAACACCTGCTCTCCACATGTCTTCTTCCATAAGAGGAGAAAATGAGCTAGACTTTCAAACTCTGTGGTACTTTTTTCAGCCAGCCTATATCTCTTTCTCCCCCTCTGCCTCTCTTACTATCCTTAATAAAAATAAGAAAAACACTGTCACAAAGGCAACCTTCTTTGTGAACTCCCCTCACCTTTCTCTTCTCACCTCTCTTTCTGTCTTATGCAATGATTGTTTACACAAGCCTTTATTATTCCCAAGCTGCTGGAAAAGAAGGTGAAGTGAAGGAACTGAAACATCACCTGGTGTCAGACTGCACAAGACACAAGGGAACCTCTTTGCATCACTCCATTACGCCAGTCTCTCCCATATGCCCTCTCCACGCTCTATATAGTCCCTTTAACTGACAATGATGAGGTATTTGTGTTTAATGCCTCTTTTATACACTTCAGCACCTAAGTGCACTGTGACTGAATTGTGTAATTAGTATATTTTTCTTTGCGGATCAAGAGAAGGAGGGAGTTGCCACACGCAAAATGTTTTATGAGTCACACAATGATTCAAATAGAAAATTAGTCTTAACTTGAATAATGGATCAAGTCCTCCATGTGAGTTTTAAGGACATTTTAACAGCAGTCAATGAAGCGTCCTGTGATTCTAGGTTGTTGGAGTGTAAATCCTTTGCTCTTGGGGCAATTATCCCCCGTGTGTTTGTAGTAAATCTGCACGCATATGGCCGTGCCTTTGAAGACACAGCTACTAATCCCCTAACCCTGTCAGAGAAAAAGAGGGAGGAAAGAGGGAGACGGACAGCAAGGCAAAGAGAGGGATAGAGACCTACACAAGGGGCAAGAGAGCACTCACTTGTAGCTGATGATGGAAAACTCTACAATGCTTTCTGTTAGGCCCTTTCAGAAAAATGCATTCTCATATTCTAATGGCAGAGAGACATGACAGGAACGCATCAACAAAAGGGAGCTGCTGAAAGTGTTTCAACAGATGTTGACGTTTCTGTTTTTGTTGTATTTTTGGATTTCAACAGATTCTTAGATATTAAACACAAATAACGGAGTGCAAGCTTATATTGATTTTTTCTTTTCTTTTTTTTTTTTACACCACCACAAAATGGCACGCAAATAAAGGATAGCAGAAATGGCCAGAGGGGAAGGCCAGGTCTTTAATATTTGTCAGGAGAGGGAAGCCACAGGGAGGGTGTTTCCCTCTGGCCTAGGGGCCGGTGCTGTGGTGACCGCTGCCTGCCTGCCGGGGCCGCCTGTTAGCAACGATGTTTGATCCCGGGAGCCCGAGATCCCTGGAAAAGCTGAACTCCATTCGCCTGGGTTGGTTGACTTCTGGAATCAGAACAGTCAACTCAGCAGCGGATTGGCCCCGATTCTGTGCAGCTGCTCAGAGAGCGAACACCACGAGAGCCACTCAAGGAACCGCTCGGGGAACCGCCACGGAACCGCGTGGAGAACCTCGACATGTGTCATAGCCACAATTTACAGAGTTGTGTGTTGTGAAACAGATATATGATACCACGACACTTAACAAAGTTATTTTGGAAATGGTATATAGATCCTACCAACTACGAGCTTGGGTGCAGCAATATGGAGATTCTCATTAAAGCATGCTCTCTGCTTTTGTTCACATGCAGCTGCAGTAATATCAATTTATTTTCTGCATATCACAATGTCCTACCAAAAAGTGCAGAAACATGTAAACCTGCATGACATGCATGGGATTGTCCTGTGCTAGTTTACCAAACTGTAATGTGCACAATATTAGCACACTCTGGATGCTGGTATGTAGATCTTTGCCCCAAAACAGCAAACCTCCATTAACTAAATCTATACAGTTACAAGTGTTATGTGTGTTGTACATTTCCATTTATTTATTTTTTCATTCGTGTAACAGAAGGCTCACCAAAGACAGTGTGCTTAAGTGTCTGCATATGTGATTTACACAGAGTCAAAACAACTAAAACTTTAAAGAAACAAGTCAACGTGATAATACAGTGTGTTGAGTTTCAGGGACAAAAAGCAGTCATCGAGGGATGTCATACTCACCTCTGCCACAATGAACACAAGCTGTACTTTGAGTCATGCTGTTGCTACACGGGGAAACAACACAACTAAACAAAAGGCAAAACAATTGAATGAATTAAAACATATTATCAACTGAAATCAAATCAGACATTACTGATTTGATGTTATTATTATTTCGCATGAGACCCAGACAAACTGTTGTTGAAGATTGAAATCCAGAAAGAAAAAGACATGCATACAGTTTATGAAGAATTAAAAATAAATTGAATGTGTGTTTATACTATAGCAATGTAAATTTCCTGTGATTTATTGTGTTGCATTTAATGTCTATTTAAAAATTCCTAACGCATTCTGTTGTGTGTGCACCAACAGTACAGAAGCAGTGTAATGCATCATATAACAAGTGAAATTCCCACCATAAAAAACATATGAGAAACACATGAACGGACAAATCCCAATGCATACAGTGAAACACATTACATTTCCAGAAAGATTGATAGTGATGGTGGTATACCATTCAGGGTTAGCAGGGCAGCTGTTCCTGGTATCTGGAGCAAATATTCCCAGGCCATCATCATGACACACAAATACATAATAATCAGTATAGCCATCAAAAATCATACTGTACACACACACACGTGCCCATATACACTCATGCACACATACACACAGAAGGTTTCCAGACATTCTTGGTGATGCGTGGAGCCTCATGCCATGTGTTGAAGTAGCGCAGAGCCAACCACATCAGGGTCTTTAAACCCACCCTGCTCACACACAGCATCCAACACACACATGCCTGTGAGTCTTTTGTAACATAAATGTAACATGAATGAAAGTACAACACAGACAAGACTGTCGACTGCATGTATACAAATAAACTCACAAACCACATAAACACACAAGCAGATGCACGCTCAGGCTGACCATAGACATATGGAACCATGCAGGGGTTCAAACCAATAATATTTTTTCAACGAAGACATTTTTGTCGGTTGAATCTGGTTGATGTTACTGTGATTATGGTTAGTTTTTGGAAATTTTTGGGAGTCTAAAAAAAAATGCCGTGGGAAAGGAATGCAGCTAGAATTTAAATCGTCATCAAAGACAAGCATTAAATACCATTTTTCAAATGTTTAATAAATATCGTTTTGTGGGTTGTGCAGCTGTTGTTCTACTGTGTTGTAGTTTTATTTCTTGAGTCAGTACTTAACTCAGTCTAACTATCCACATTTAGTACTATTACTACTATTTATTAATAATAATAATAATTTAGTGACCCTCTATTAAATGCAAGAATACATGACATGCTGCTTTGGCATCCACATTTGCATTAATTTACATGTATTTGTTTATGAGCTACACTGCTTTCATTGTTTCATTCCAATTTAAAAATGTTTATTCTAATAAAACCTGGTACCTTAGACCAACATTTCTTTCAGACAAGTAAAAAGTTTTCTTTTACTCTCTCCAAGGTAGTCCAAGCATCTTTATCTTCTTTTATGTCCCAGAGATTTGATCTAATAAATTGGATTAATTTACCATTTAGACATAGAAAAGTGATTCAATAAAGTGTGATTCAATATCACATTTCTTTTTAAGCACCTCAAACTCAAAGCTATGAAGCTTTGCATCCACTTCAGATTCCCAGACCCTGAACTAATTTTGGAGAAGAGTGATGGTGACCCTCTTTGACCCTGTGGAGGACTAGCAGGGGTCATACCTAATAGAGTGGTTATAAACTCTTTCGGGTATTCTTTTTGTCTTTAATTAAAGCAATAAATTACCTGATGGTGGCAGGGGGTTAATGGCGGTTTTAAGGGGCTCTAACATGCAGGTGCCTCCTGTGGACAACAGTGTTCATACACATAATGAAATGATTTTAGATATAGTTTATTTTTAATATTATAGTTTTATTTTTGTTTGTTTATTTGTGTCATGCACATTCAAGTGTCCAGCCCACACAGACTTTATATATACTATATGAATATAAACATTTTTTTAGGTAATTAAATTGTAGAAATAATCATTAAACTTTTCAGATTTTATCCTTTAAAATAATGTTGTCATTGTGATTATGATCTAGTTCATTACACAGTGTGTAGTGCAGAGTGCAGAAAAGCCTGTAGAGAAAAGGGGGGGGGACCCACAACTCTACAGAACAATAAAAAGTGGTTGTTTACTTTTTTTATGATAAAAAATTAATTTGACAATTAGAAATCCAAAGTTACTAATCCAACTGAAAGAATGCCTGCTCTGTGTCTGTCCTGCAGCTTTTGATTCCACTAAAGCTCTCACCAATGTGTCGGGAGCCTCTTTCTTGGTCACTGTCTTTTTCTGTTCTTAGATTCCTCTGTCAACTTCCTTTTGTGTTTTCAAACCTGGTTATGTTGACCCCCGCTCGCCCAGCTCCGACATGACGTTGGCACTGCTTTCCACCATCAGCGGCATTAAGTTGTGTGGCAAGCTAGCCAACGAAGCTACATAGAAATGCAAGAGTACTTACAGTAACATTACTAATGTTCGATTTTGCTGTCTAGTAAGTTTGCTAACATCAACTCAAGATTTATAGCTAACTGCAAATGACCAAGCAACATTACGTAACTTTTCTACCATAAAATAATATATGGCTGTGATGGTGTTGACCCGGAGCCAGATGACCTGGCAACATAACCAGGCTCAGCAGCCTAGATATGGACATAATGTTAGCTACTGGCAGAGGTGAAGAGACTAAAGAAGATGTTGATGGAGGAAGCTATGAAGAGAAACAGAGAGAGTGACCAAGAAAAGACTTGGTGGCAAGGTAGCCAAAAAAGCTAGACAGCAACCTCCAGAGCACATCTACTCAACATTTATAGCTAGCGGCTAAACCTCTGTCTGGGAAAATTCTGGCTGATTTCAACAACTTTCCTAACACAGCCAAACATCAAGCAAGTTCAACAACACAAGACACAGCAAGCCAGCTAATAAGTTATCACTTACTAGTCCAGCAGAAAGAAGGCCAGCTCAGCATATGTCCTGCATCCTTTCAGCTATCACAGCTCACGCTAATGAGTAAAAGCCACTCCGATATTTGTGCTTGTCTGGTCACTTGCTCGGTCACTCTCTCTTTTTGTCTTCCTCGTTTCCTCCAAACTCTTCTTCAGTCTCTTTGCCGCCTCTGCCTTGATATCCATACTGAGAATACGGAGCTAGCTTCTTCCAAGAACTTATTATTCATTTTATGCTTTTTGCTTCTTCCCAGCTATAACCTGCTTGCTGAAGAGTTTTGTTGAAGTGTTGTGGTGCTGTAAAGCCTTATGCTGTTTTTGTGATGACCTGGAGCGGCAATGATAGTGACTTCATTCACTAAGATTATAAGCCAGTGTACCATCAAAATTATTTTGAAGCTGTTATTTAGGATACAAATACTACATAATGTTGCTTTAATACATATAAAAGATTATTCAAAGCAGCGTTATTTTTCCATCTCTTTATACCACAGTATGCATGTTTGTGTTGTATGCTGTTGTAATTATTAAGTTGTGATTATTACATGTTCCTAAATGCATTGAGGTATCTGTCTGTTGGCTGGCAACACTCCAGGAACAAAGCCACACTACACTGACGGTAGCTAACTGTCGGGCCAGTGTGGAGTGAAGGAACAGTTTGACTTAATGGAAATATTGACCATGTTGTCAGCATCTCACTCCGAAGTCTGAACCTCTCGTCCGCTCGATAAAACCTTCCCATGATACCACATGTGCACACATACACACACACACACACACACAGCCATGATCACTTTTTCATCAGCGTCTCTGTCTTGTATGGTTGCTATGGCAATGAATGGCCATGATTTCAACCGTAACCAACCCTCACAGAGATCCAAGACCAAAACAGCATCATGATAACCAGTGACTGTATATTTCAGAGACAGTCAGCTTTGTTCTTCTTTCCAGTGCAGTGATTTAAAGTTCAAAATTACACAAGAAAATGAGAAAAGATGGAAATTACTCTAGATGGCTGGCTCACTGCTGGTATGTTTTGCTTCAAGCAAAGGTTGTTTTTCAGTAGAAGGCCTAAATGAGATGTCATGCTTCTCTCAGTCCCACAGTGTCAAAAAATGTGCGAAAAATGACAATCACATTTTAAAACACAAAATATTAATTATGTTTGCCTACCACCAAGGGATAAAATCTCCGACATTATGAATTGGACAAGACATTTTCAACTATTCATTGTGTAAAGGCTCCATGCAGTCAAAACAATGTTGGTTAAAGATCTGATTACAGTTAGAAACCCTGGAACACTTAAACAATTCGGTTAAGGTTAAGATTAGGGTCAGTCACTCGCAACAAAGTTGTGGAAGCTTAAGGGATTGTGATTTTACAGCCTTACTTTTCACCTTGCTTTTTTATGTCAAACTATGAGTTTTGTTGTTTTTAATTTTTGTGATTGATAAACCTACTTCTCTCATGTTCTGTGCATTGAACAAATTATTTCATGAACTATGAGCAGTCAGCTGCAGGGAAATTGTAGCTCCAATGAGAATTTTGAATTGGCAGAAACAAAAATGAAATTATACAAATTCAGCAATGATACAATCAAAGGATCATTGCCCTTTGAGGCTTACTTCTGGGCACGCTGGTGTAATAGCATGAGTTCATTCTGTTTGGTCAACAAATGATGAAAGCCTAATAATGCTTATCTCAATTAGAGATTTTAAACCAATTTGTTAAGTCTATGTGTGTGCATTTGTAAAAACAAGTTAAAAGTTCCTGTGAGAGAAGACTTTAAAGAGATCCTTTCCTCCATCACAATCATCTGGATACAATTGTGTCATTAGAGCCGACTCCTGTCCGCGAGTGAAGGGCTGTTAAATACCCTGGTGATAAGACATCAAAATGAACTTTTATTTTCTCAATCCATCCCTCGCTTGACTCCCCCTCTCTCTCCCCTGTAGCCAATCTCTGGAGCCACACAAGAAGCTTGTGAATAAAGGAAATAAGGTCTCTCCCATCGAGACGAGTGGGACCTCATTTGACCTTTGACCTCACTTGGCTCAAGAATGGTGAGTCATCACTGGCACACACAAACACTTACCGTTAACTCAAGGCTCTTGTTCCCGTAACATTTTCAAATAAGTGAGACAGCTTGAAACTGTGTGTAACTGCTACAAGTAATGGGTGTTATAGAGCAGCTGCAGGAGTTTTACTGGAAAGACTAATGAAAAAGCAAGTTTGGCCTGTTTCAAATCACCTGGTTTTAAATATCTATATATCGCAAACACTTTATGATAACACAGCATGATCTTTCCTAGAGTGCAGCTTTTGAAAAAATAATTTATAGTACACCAGCCTCTTTGTACCAAAATGCCTATAATTTTCCCTGTAGTGAAACGAGAAAGGGTGTCATCGCAGAGAAAATGACTCAATTAACATAACTATAGAGCATTTCATTCTCATTTTCCTTCAGCATGTTATGACTGTGTGCCTGAAGTGTTGATTTCTAGTAAATGTTTGAGACCATGTGGGCATGTGTTTGTGACTGCATGTGTGTAGGGTGGATCATTTAAAAAATAATTTTCTCTTGATCCTCAGAAGTGACAATCAATCATTCACCTGATCTGGGAGTTGGCCTCGCCCTATTATTTAGCTACACCAAATAATCTTCCCCCATCAAAGCGGGTCAGTACTAACTTCTTCATCTGATGACTCCCAAGTCATTACTCTGTCCCTGGAATCAAAGACTTCGCCCCACATGTAGAGCAATTTACAGTCATCTTAGACGTCTTAACGGTTAGAAAGATTTATACTGGTGAGAAAAAAAGCTGGTGAAAAAAGCAGTGATTGACCAGTTAATCAGTGCACATGAGACTTGTTTTTCACAAGGTTTCCTAAAGTTTTTCAATCTGGAACCTATATTTAGGAAATACAGTTTCACCCTGGGACACAGGCTTATTGAATCATACATGTGGTGACCCACCAGACACAAGCCTGTGACTCATTTTGGATCTTGGCCATTGGCTTAACATCCAGTGGGGTAGCTGGTTGTTTTTTTGTCTTTACTTTTCATCAACATTATTAAATGTCCAAATAACCTGTAGATTTCATGAAATCAATAGACATTTTCCTTAAAGCATTGTCTTCTTTGTGTTGATTGAAATGTGTGCTTTACGCAAAATACCTATTTTACCTATTAATTTAGAGTGTTTTGGGTGTAATAGCCTGATGAATTAATTGGATCTCATAAGTAAGCTATTATTTTGTATTAATTTGAAAAAAATTCAAATTCAAATAACTGTGCATGTTTTTACATCGATCACCACCAGATTTCATTGGTTCTTACAAAGATGTAAGACCATTGTTAAAGCTCAGCTGGCTGGGCTATAGTTGTGTCTAAATATCAGCCCTTTATTGTTGCATTTGTGTCATAGGTTATTAATTCGAGGGCACAATTTACTAATTTGCATGCGCAAGGAAAAAATGAATTGTTATTGATACCTGCGGGCTGTGTAAAATAGCCATGTGAATATCTCATGAACAAAAAGTTTTTCTTCTTTAGTTCTCCTTCCTTCCCCTCTCCAGTAGCTCCTACTGCTACTGATTAACAACATCCTGATGCCTGTGTGTGTGTGTGTGATCAGTTCTGGTGTGGGATGACAAGACGCCCGCTTTGATCTCTCCATCACCTCCCATGAACAGACACAGCTGGCTACGGTGTGTACTGTATGTGTGTGTTGTTTTGTACTTCAATGAAATGTGAATGGAAGCCGAATATTTTTGTAGGAAAGAGGTGGGATGCTCATCCCATTGAACCTTTACAATGTCATGTTTTTCAAATGCTGGCACAGTGAAATTGCGGTGAGGTGACAAACGTGTGATTCAACACGACCTTTTCAAAACATTATACTGCATTGATCCTTCTCGGCATTTATTTCATAAACCGCCAAAGCCTCAAAACAAAGCACATGTCAAGCAACTCATTTTTGAATACCTGGTGGCATCAAGGAATCTGAGATATTACAAAAACAGTACAAACCTTGTATGTGTTTCATTTGTCTACAGTGATCTGTTTGTTTTCTTATCAAATGTTGTTGTGTATGGTCAGCTTGCATTTTGCCCAAGTAATTCAGCTCTTACAAATCCACACATTGTTCTACCACTGTAACCCAATAGAAAGGTCTCTGTTGCATTGTAAACACTCTCCTCAATGCCACATTATGCTGCTGAAATGTGGAATGCACAGTAGTCCCTATACAATTAATTAATTTTAACTTGAACTTCATTCTGCTGAACAAGGCCCTATTTACGTTTGTCTCTTAAAGTGTCTCACACGTGGATAAAATCTCATGGGATTTCATACACATTTGTTTACACATAAATATCTATCTACTTAGCCAGATCACAAATCTAATTTAACCTGACTTGTATTTTTCCAGGTTACATACAAATCAGAAGTTGTTTGGTATCTGCTAACTTGTGCACTTCAGCAGTTTAGTCACAACCCAACGATGAATGTCAAAAACAAAAGATTCCCCGAGCACAGCAACAACAATGAGGTGCTGGTGGATAACAGGGTAAGTCTAAAAATCAAAAATAATCTACCTCACACTGACTGACACACTCAGTGTGAGGTAGTTTGTTTTTGATTTTCCAACCATGAATGTATTAAGGAAAACTGGATATCAAGTTCAAAGATGGCGCCACATTCCTTTATTTGAAAGTTGCTCACTGAGCACATGCTCTCTCTGTGGACTTTGTCACTCTGTACAAAAGGCACACTAAAGTCCTTCTCCAGCAGAGCACGCACATCCGAGACTTCCTTCAGCCGAGCCGGATGACTTCCTGTTGGCTCCCAGCACACATGAATGGGATCATATAGATCTATTAGACTTTGCAAATGCTTTTGGACTGATTAAATACTGAGAGTCATTTTAGATTGTGTGTCTGTGGATGTCGCTCAAATTTACTCAATTTAAATTTACTTTAATAATCGATCACATGGACAGGGAGACAAAGGTTTTCTTCAGAGGCTCTCACTAACACTGCTCCCACAGTAAATAGCAATAGCCATATGGTATACTATATGTATGTATGTATTTATGTATGAGTTTAATGACGATATTATTGTGTTTCACCTTGTGGAAGTAGAGTGCTGCAAAGCAGTACACAGTTCTCACAGTCTAGCCATAATGAGAATTGTAGGCCTCTGTTAAAAACCTTCTGCTGCCACTGCCAACCCATGGCAGCGCAGAACATATGACAGATATTACCCAGCTTTCTTTATATAGACCTTACCCTTCCTAGCCCAGCCCAAAGTTTTCCTCATGGCCCCAAACCTGACGAGCAAAAAAGAGGGGGAGAGAGAGAGAGAAAGGGAGAGAGAGAAATGCATTAGGAGATGGAGAAATCAATAAACTAAATGTTTCTGAGAATGACATAGTCGCTAAAGACAGCAAGCGGGAAGATAAGTGAAGATCTGATCACAGAAGGTGAGGGAGACGGACAGAGTGAGTCTGGATCGGAGCTCTAAAGAGGATGAAACCACTGAGAAAACCTCTGTGGCCAAAGCATCCATCATCCTCATGTTACTGCGATGGGAAGAGATTGCTGACCTCACCAGCAGATGTGCAGCCTGCTAGCCAGGGTTGGGCAGGGAAGAGTTGGACTGATGAATATACATAAATATTCCCTTCCAAGTTCTTCAGTGGCCATTTAGCTAGCATGCTTTTAATTGACTGGTAATCTTGCTAGAGCACTTATGATTTAATGGTCATTAAGACATTATATATATAACTAAATGGTCAGCGAGTAAGCTGATCCTGAGAGAGGTAACCCATTTTTTCTTTGTTGGGATTGTTTAATAAAGCTAAGAAATAAATAAAGCTTTAATAAAGTTAACGCACAAGCTGGGTCTGAACCACCTTAGGCTAATGAGCTTTGGAAAAGATGGAAAAAATAAGAGAGGCAATACTAAAGATGGGGAAGTCATATGGGGCAATGCTTTTTGAATCTGCAATGTGTAACCCAGTAAGTATCTATCTATCTATCTATCTATCTATCTATCTATCTATCTATCTATCTATCTATCTATCTATCTATCTATCTA
>JAPMOB010242515.1:0-44383 GCA_029875015.1 Lepomis gibbosus | reverse complement strand
TGGGTGTGAAAGACTCAGAACAAGGCTTTCAAATGAGTTATAATTCAGTTTAGGTTTAGAGCTGATTACTAGGCTAGAGTTATTTATTACTTGATTGTTCGAGCTACCTCACAGAAGTGCTCTGTTTGTTAACAGAGTTGTTGAATGTTAAAATAAGGTGAATTAAATAAAAAAATAAGGAACGTCCTGGATCTGTTTTATCGCTCTTCTTTATTATTTTTATTCTTAGTATTATAGAAGTATCGGATCGGGACTCAGTATTGGTAGATACTCAAAATCAAATGACTCCTGAAAAAAACCTGATCTGGACTTCCCTGTTATAAACTTCATATATTTGAATCAAGACTTTTAGCATTTGGATCAGGTAGCTTGAGTTTCCCCTTGTGGGATTAATAAAGTCTATCTATTGTCAATAATAGGTGTCTCACATGTTGTAGTCTACTGGTGTTTTATTCAACGTGCCAGATACATATTTAATCAACATTAAAGTAAACAGAAGTACAGGATCAGAGTTGTTATTAGCAGATACCCAATATGAAAGGACACAGATCAGAACTGGGGCAAAAATTCCCATTATTATTTCCCAGTGCCCAAGGGGACGTCTACACATTCCTTGCGGAAACCCAGATATATTTAGTTTATGATGATGATGTATAAAACGAAAAGGAAATTTACAGTAATACGATGCCGCATATCCATTTTCTGACGATTGACTAATTTATTAATCAGCCGCTGATTTAAGCTTTAAATGGAAATTCAAAGCACACTCTTACGTGCAGTATCAACACAAAAATGTGTTTATGTTCAAAGACCTATGAACACAATGAATCATTTTATAAATGAATAATTGGGCAAATGCATTTACACGTGTGCACATAGACTATTCAACTTTAATGACTGTCACCAATCAGAAAAAGGCGTCAGTGGCGGTCTCATTTAACAACAGTTCTGTGAGGCATATCATCATGTTCAGCCTCTCAACACCATCTCAGGGAAAGCTGCTTTGCTTTTCTGAGGGAAGAGCTCCCAGAGCCGAGTTTGGTGTCTGATTGAAGGTTTTTTTCCCCTCCCCTCTCTCTCTAACATTTTAGCAGCGGGGTTTGAAATGCCACTCCAGCTCCAAATTGACTCTTCAGGGTTTCTCCGCTTTTACTATCCGTCATTCAGCATTAAGCTAAAGGGAGAAAGTCGGGAACTGCGTTTACCGCCTGGACCCTGGTAAAAAGAAATTGCTTTAGTGAAGAAAATGATATGTGCCATTTTCATCCATTCACATTTTACTTAATGAAGCTATTTATTTTTTTAAGTAACATAGGAGCTAATAGTGTTCAGCAGTGAGAGTAGATTGTGGTGCTCACCGTGTCAGTGGCCTCTCCTGCCTATTGAGCTTACAGGAGTAACCTTAGCTAATCCCAATCATTGCTAAAGTATGGATTCCCATTATGGTTATGAGGAATATATTTTGTGCTTCTAACTGCCGGCTCCTGCTCTGGTTGCACAGTGTGTATCACGTTGCATGATTCACACAGTGCTTCATTTGATTACAGGCGCCAGAAAAGGGGCACAGAGGCAGATCTGATGACCATGCAGTTCAGGAGGCTCTACGGCGGTTTCCAGGACATCCGACAGAGTCTCTGTTTATGGCTCCCAGCATATAATGAATGGTCCAAAGTGTGATTTAAATGGGCTAGCCCTGATCCATCTAATTGCTCCCCACTCAGTGTAATTACAACTTTGTGTGCACTTTGCTTGGGACTTTATACCGGCAGCCGCTACCTAGGCTGCTGTTTTAGCATTATATTTGCTTGCTTGTATATGTGTACAAATGTTCCAAGTCACCAAACTCTCTTACCTGCAAAAATTTATTCTGAAGTGGTCTTTTTAACTTGATGAGGGCCACCTTTTCATGAGGAGGTGGACGTTCGTGCAGATCGGTCATTAGCACAAACTCGCCAGTCATTACATAAGGCCACATGTTCCTCTCTGTGCGTGGGAAAGTTTCATTCACAAAGAAAGTAAAGTAGAATTTCACACTACAGAGCTTCAAGTCCTGCTCTTGGTAATCGGCAGACAAAAAGATGGCAAATTTAGCAGTGTCAATCATCGCGTCCAGACATCTGCGAAAACCATGGACGCAAACTACTTGTGTTTATACTGCTTTCTGCAGGCAGCTTGGCGGACTCGTTCCACACATGTGCAGTAGATCGGTTAGTGCCCTGGTAGTGCAGTGGGTCACCAGAAATTGTAAGGTACGCAGTTTTCCACACAGAACCCATGCGTACCCCCTCTGATGACGTTTTCTTCATCGTGCGGACCATGGTTCGAATTACGGGGGGGATTGGGGGGTCTGACCCACCTAGCTAAGGGCTTGGACCCCCCAAAAGAGGCAAAAACAACAGTTCAGGGGGGTCTTTCTTACCTGTGACTGTAAATATTACAATATACTTCCCATTCTTATGCTTTTTGATTTCAGACACCACTAAAATGGACCGTACCATTTCCTAACGTTAAAGTTAGTTGAACGTCTTGTCCGTCTGCATCACTCGCAGTGGCAGCTGCTCAAGTCCAGTACATCACACGCTAATGGAGACGCTGCAAGTTAATGTCAGTATTTAGCTATCTGTCTACTTTAATACACTTTCCTACCTTGAGAGTTTCGTAAAAAAAAAAAAAGTATTTATTTTACTTAAAACAAGCTGATGTTAGTTAGCTGATAGCCCACGCTATCATTTCATTATAACTATGTAATTTCACTGATGCTTAGGCATAAGCAGTAAAACTGGGGATCAGTTATTTCAGAGGTCCATTTTTACATCAATATAGAGTTTATTATTTCATTTGAAGTCTTTTGTGAGTCCTTTTACGTTAAACATGGCCTTTGTTTTAACTCTGGAATTCACAATTCCCAAACAACAGTGTCTGACTGCTGCTTTATTGGAGGCAGATTACATCATTCACAGTCTACTTGAGCAAGAGGAAAGGAAATTTGCTAAAAAAAAAACATTAAGTTTAAACTTTAAAGTTGATGAGAATGATAAGAATTAGGAATTAGAGATGATAGTGCAGACTGTATTTTTAGACATGGTCTTTGGTTCTGGATCAGCATTTTATGGGTCTGGTTTGAGCGGTCATTATGGTTTGCTGTTGTGTGTCTGACTTGCTGGCAGTTTTGCTCTAGAATACTTGGTGACCCCTGAACTGGTGTAATGAATTTATTTATCATCTACAGACTGCAGACATTAGTTAAATAAGCAAGGAAATGATAAGCTTTGTAAGAACTCCCCCGGTTGTATAATTCGCACGCTGATGTGAAACCTAGCGGGCCTTCGCATACTCGCTGACACAAAGTACAACACTTGCTGGTCTCTAAAATGTCAGTAAATGCACCAGAAATTGTCTGAGCCCAAGGTGACATCTATAAATTGGTTTGTTTTGTCTGGCCAAAAATCCAGAACCCAAAGATATTCATTTTAGAACTATTTAAAATAGACAAAAGCCAAAAATCCTGGAAACTAGAATATTTATAGGATTTTTTGCTTGCTAAGTAACTAAAAAGATTAACTGACGATCAAATGTTGTTGTCAGTTATTTACCTGCAGTTCAAATAATTTCAGGGCTGCTATTTTACTCTGCGAATCTGGGAACGGCTTGTTTATGAGTTGTATGTCCTTGCTCCCCACTGTATATGTATAAGCATATGTGCTTGTGTGTAGAAGCTTCAGTGACTCTGTGACTGTGTTGCATGTGTATGTGTGTTTATCCAGCTCTGGATGAATGCTCCAGCAGGCAGGCTGGATGTGTATTGTCAGCAGCGTCCCCGGAGACTTGCTCCAGGCAGGCGGAGTGTTAGGAATTGACTGATTTACCTACATACTGCAGCCTTACTTCCATGCTGCTCCAGGGAGCTACTACTGCTTGGCTGACTGACTCTGCAGCTGCACGTGCACACACACATGCACACTCTTCAACAAAGCAGGTGTCAAATACAAGTGGCACCTTTGCCAGTGTGTGTCACCCTCTGGGAAAAAAATGTATGATATGTGTTTAGCATATTCAGAGCATCAGTTTGCCAAAGAGTTGTAAAAAAAAAAGGCATGATTAGGATTAATTATTTTACAGCACCACCTGTTAATAGAGCTGTTTACAGCACCTCAGACAAACGCCAGCCTGTTAGCTTTTGCCTTGCGAAAAAGATACAGTATGTGTTCAAATTGGGCTTTGAGTAGCTCACTCTTCCCCCGTTCTTCTCTCTGGCAGAGTTGATTTGGTACATTTGAAGTTCCTGCACTTGGGCTGTTGTTTGTTCTCAGATTAATCTAAGCCCGGTGGCTTTTGAGAAGCCGTCAGATCGTTAGCGACGACTGTGTCATGTATTCACAGCAGGGTGGGAAAAAAACACGTGTCTCAATTTGTCATCGGGAGCCTGCAGCAGCTCAGTCAAAGCAGCCTCTCAAAGACTCTGAATCAATCAGTTCGTCTTATCTGATGCCCCTTCACTCAGCAAGTGAGAACGAACTTGACTGATTTTAAAGCTAGATTAAACAGATCTGTCACTACTAAAACCTCCCGCTTAATACGTGATGCTCTGTGCATGCTGAATAGAGAACC
Source organism: Lepomis gibbosus (assembly GCA_029875015.1). NCBI lineage: Eukaryota > Metazoa > Chordata > Actinopteri > Centrarchiformes > Centrarchidae > Lepomis > Lepomis gibbosus. The sequence continues at coordinate 39,775 of JAPMOB010242515.1, read as the reverse complement.
ATTCTTATCCTAATGTGAGTTTATTATTCAGTAGAATGGCTGATGGAAATATTAACCCACATTCCGCTCAGTCTAATCATAAAACCGTGCAGAAACAAGTGCAGTAGTTGCCTTCAGCCATTTGTTCGATCCAATTAATGGACTGGCTATTAGATGACAATACTCAATTAAAACATACATATTAGGCTTGATATGAAGGTATTAATGTATACCAGGCTGGGCAGGGGGATATATGAAATATTTTTCGATATATTGAGCAGCTATGAGTCATTAGGATTTTTTTTTGCTTATCTGATGCTCTGTATTACTGCTGCTTTATACTGTTGTAGCTATATAAGGTTGAGCTCATTTTACAACTATGTATCGTATAGCTTAGTATTTAGAAAATCCCAAAGGAATGACTTTCAATACTGTGAAAAATACAGATCTAAATAGATACAAATCTCCTCTCTCTATTAAACTGATACGGGGATGCTGCATTGAGCTGATGTATTGTAGGGTACGCCCTCACCATCATCATCCTCTTCAACATGACAATGCGATAACCCCCCTTCACACACACACCGGAGCTTAAGCTGTGGCCTTTATTCAATGACTAACTCTTAACTGATACTGTACATTTACTGCTGAACTCCCTCCTCACCTCTTCTCCGCTGAATTCACTGGCTGCTCGCTTACTTTTGCTCAACCACACAATCAGGCCGCACTCAAAAAGGAGCGACTCGTCGGCAAGTGTGAGTGGTGGGGAAAACGTTAGGGATGCACTGAAATGAAAATTTATGGCCAAAACCGAATATAATGAAAAAGTTTCCCATTTACTTTTAATGGACACATCTAATATGTTTTATACTTTGTGTAAATTTAATCCATTTAATCTTATTTCCATCCTGTATAGACACCTTATTTTAAAAACCGGATGTTGTCACATGTACCCTCACACTAAATTCATCAAGTCCGACCTAATTTGATAAATAATGTTGTATGTGGTTCTCGTATGGTGCAACATTAAGACTTCACAGCCTCTCATATGGTAGGACTCTCATGCTGCAACACTTGTCTTTTTAAAGAGAAAAACCTGCCTGTCAGCTCGCTCTGGTCCGCTTCAGTTACCATAAAGGCTTGAATACGTGTGCACTCTAATTTTAGGTGCTGCTTGCTTAATCGCCTTCTCATAAACGAGTGACAGAACACTCAAAGCGGGTCAGACTGTTTGTGCTTCCACACAGCCAATATGTCAACGTATTTGTTCGGTAAAATTTCTTCGGTCTTTTGACTTATTAGGCTGAACATCGAAAGTGTTTTCTTTTGCTATTTTCAGCTGATTAATTTCTGTGGCCGAACATTCGGTGCATCCCTAGATAACGTTACAAGACTATTAAAAAAGAAATTTGCCTCTTCCCCTGTTCATCAGGTCCTCCATCAAGAATCTATGGAAGAAGGGCGCTTATTCCGTTTATATTCATTATTATGTGGGCCATAAGTATTTAAATCTAGCAAGACTTGTCTAATTAGGCTAATAGCATATTAGACACACACAGCATTATAGGCTAGACAATGCCGTACATGCTGCAGTGACTTCTGTCAGCAGCAGCCCAGCTTTTACACAATGAATAGTGACACTAATAAAATAAAAAATAGGCTGCATTCTGAAGAGTATAAAGTTTGATATTTTGACTGGCGTCTTAAATTGGACACTCTGCTCAGAGTATGTTAAGAGATGAAACCAGCTCACTGTCAATCAGTCAACAAGTAGAACCTGCCCAGTCAGAATGAATAAACGCTAACTGAACAGTGTGGTAGGTGCGGCCTGTAGTATTTACTTTGCCTTTTCGGGGCTTATCTTCTGAATGACGGACGATTTACCAATGAACTTCCCAACTGGCAGCATTTCAGCTTTCTCAAACGTCTGGAGGTATTTTCCGGCAGCTGAAGGGGTTTACTGTTTTGCCAAAGCACGCAAGAGTACACAAGCTATAGTGTGGATGTCAGGATAGCTTCATTTGCCAGCTCCAGTATGAGTAGCCTACTTGGCAGCTGACCTGTTACAGATAATGCGGGTGCACCTAGCAGGCGGTACTAAGTTGTTAATGTTTGGAGGCGGCCCCGTGGGGAGATCAGAGCTCCATTCTGCCAACACAAGCCTCATTTTCTACAGCTTGAATGGAAATTAAAGTCAGCGTTTAGAAGGAATATCAGGACTTGGCTGTGTTGGGCGATCATTACAAGCGTTTGTTGGATCACATTTGAGAGGGTGCATTGAGGAGCTCAGTGGTTCACATAGCATATGTCAGTGTGTTTGCCATATTGGATTGTACAGGCTCCTTAAATGGAAAAAACGATGCAATGTGGAAAAAGTCTGTTTCTTAGACTAAATAGCCACTAGATACTTATGTATTGGATTTACTGGAGGTTTTGCAATTAGCTTAGTCCATTGTGAGAGCTCCATGTCTATTTTCTCTTTATAGCTATAGTTTAACTATTGTTCTGATGTTGTGCATTTATTTCACTTAATACATTTCTTCTACTCACCTTTTTTTAACACACTTAACATATTCACACTGTAAGCTACCATTATAATACACAAGGAGCTTATTAGCGATGAGGAGGTAGATTTGTGTTGAAGGCCAAGGGTGACTCAGAGGCTGTGAAAAGAGTCAAGCAAAAAGAGGGCAGAGCTGCATGTAGGAGGAGATGAGTAACTAGAGAACACAAAAGGCCAAGAGAAGAGGACAAAGCAATGACAACAACAGGAATTTGTTCTTTTTAGGAATCTGAAATTGCACATTCAGCACTGTAAAAAGCAGAACACCAGCAAAATAGCGTTTTTTACTGCATCAAATTTAAAGGTTTGTTTCTAAGTATTTTCTTGTCTTCCAGCACCGCACTACCATTTGTAATTTAATCGATAGCAAAAACAAAACGCTGCAATAAGCAATACATCAATGTTGATGATGGTAATGTGGGAATACATTATGTAGATGCTTAGCATTATACTTTAAAATACAGTGTACCACCCAGCCCGAGGAGCAGGGGAGTCAGCAGCCAAGTCCTGATCTGTGTGTGCAGTGTTAGGGAGCCCTGCTGCTCGGCTGCCTGCCCCACAGCCCAACATCTGCTGAGCGCAGGAAGCATTTGAAGGATAATTAAAAGGACTGGCTTCCAACTCATTTCCCGCCTCCCATGGCTAAGCAGCAACATGCTGCTCAACAACAAGAACTGCAATTATTTTGGGAATTAAGAAGAGAACGCAGGAATACAAATATCAAATGTGTGCAACAAGCGGATGTCTTCGTTTTCTTTTTCCAGTAATAGCAGATGTTTGATTTTTTTTCTTTTCTTGCTGGTGGGTCTGATTAGGCACCAACCTATAGAGGTCATCGTGAAGGCTGTTATTTTATATGACAGCGGGGAACAATGCTCTCTTGTTTAGTTCACTCCAAACATGCAGTTGATTTGTGAACCCGGGTTTAGCGGTCTGTGAAGCCAGCTGACGCTCACGGAAGGCGGTAAAGATGTGAATTCTTTATCCCCCAATAGGTCTTTTCTTGGAGATGCTCACTAAAGGGCTCCATCGCTTTAAAGGGATTGTTAGCACGTGCTTTGAGACAGCGGAGAAGTGATATATCACATCACCTGTAATGATCTCTGAGTTTCCTGGATGACAATAATGAGTAGGTGAGAAGTGCTGGTTCACACTGAAATGTTAATATAGTCTGCTTCACTAAAGGCTCAAGGCTGTGCTTTGTCTTCCAAGCAAACAGTAATAGTAAGAGAAGGCATAAAACTCAAATTTCATTTTTAGAGGGAGGATATAAAGAGGGATACATATCACTTCCTGCAACACTTGAAAGGTGAAACCATGTATTGAATGTTGCCCATTTTCCGCAGTCATTCCTTTATAAACATACACAGGGTTTGTCAGAGGTGTTTCTCTTTTATCTTCTTATCTACGTTAGCCACTAGAGACTATTAACTGTTCCAGATCACCCAGTTGTGCTATAATCCACAGTCCAGTTCTCTGAGTGAAGTCTAGCTCGGCCTGCAGCCCTACAGTCTGCCTCCTTTGTGGGACACCAGTCATGTGAATAGGGGCTAGAATGAAGAGCCAGCTGTCGTTTTCCTGCCAAGTCATGTGCAAGTCACAATGCAGCAGCGCCACTTGAAAGAGAAAGCAATAATCAATTTTGCAGAGTTAGCCTCTGAAAGCCTTGTTTTGTTCTCCAGGCCTGACGATTTAGGGCCGAGAGGCCAGCAGTGGCGTTTGTCGTTTTAATGGAATACACTGTGCTCCATTGTCCAGAACCCCACGCTGCCTAGAATAAAAGTCCATTTTTGTATTTCTGTATAATCACAGCGCATCGGAGAACTCTAAATTTGCATTCACATTATGTCCTCAGCTTTTTTGGCATGTCAATGAAGTGGTTTGTTTACCACCCACTCTTCCAGGTTAAGAGACTGAAGAAGAAACTTGCCTGGAATTGAATGCACTTTGACACTCTCACCGAGCATAGATTTCCAGTTGAGCAGCAGACAGAAACCAAAGCTCTTTTGTTAAGCTGGTATCTGTAAGTATTTATGGCTGCCACAATTGGCTTTTGTTGGCAAAGGTCGGGGTGATTTGCACACTGGCTTTAAAGTCTTTTGTCGGAGCCGGGAGAGCATCACTCAAGCGCTACTGCTACTGGATGCAGCGAGTGAGACGGGGTGGAACACAGCTTTTCTATTTCCCTTGGATGTTGTTTATTGGCTGAGGAGCTTAGACAGACTGTCTTGTTCTGTATGAGGCTGGTACATCCCAAGCAGAGGCACGTGCTGTGTACCTAACCTCCTCCATATCCGTTTGGTAGCCTGTCTTTTGGTAAAGTGCTCTGAAGAGAGGTTCCCACTCAGGTGCTGTTGATACATTTTCCACAGTAGGACCACTTAGCTACAGTTTATTTGTCCAACACAACAGACAGAAATACTTCAAAACCACATCTCCGCTGCCTTAAAAGCAGTGTCAATGTTAACTAGGGCTTTTTAAAATATACTATCCGAATCTTTCCTTACATTACCATCAAATCCTCAAAATACATGCTAAATGATTTGAAGAATGGATCTGATTGCCATTTCTAGTTCTGATTATTTTCTATAAATTATACTAAAGACATGTATTTGCTGTCTACATAGTATTTGACAAGACAGCAATATGATTTTGCTAAGCAATATCACAAACCAATCTTGTTTCTGAATTAGATTAAACATAGAGATATTACCATATTCTTCCAGGTCTGAAAGTATTGTGATATCAGACTGATGACACCTAATGCTAGACGCTAGTGTGCTACCTGTCTGAAACTGACGCGAGGCTAAAACATGTTTTGATTGAGTAGAAGCGATCAAAATTATACAGAGTGGCTTTTTTTCCAACAAAAACACATTTTATCAGCCATCTGTTGTATATAAGTTATAACTAAGATGTATGAAAGTTGCACTAAAATGTCAATTTTGGTATAAAAACAATTACTCACACAGTCGTGACACACTGTTTGGGCTCTTAATGATAAAGCCAAGATTGCATTTGTGCAGCTGCAGAAACCGCACTGCTAATTATTTTCAGTCTTGATTAATCATGGTATCGTGTATTCATTACTTTTTTTGCTTTTAAACTAACAGTGCACAAGTCATAAATATTAACTTTACATCTGAAACGAGATACAGCATGAATGCTACCAGTTCCAAAACTGAAACCAGCAAATGTTCTTTCTGTTGATCGACTAATTAATGAAGCTACGGCTCATCATATCACTACTATTTGAACTTGGAAGCTATATAATGACCTTACTGTGTCTGTGTTACATGTTGGCTCTCCCCTAGCTGTGCCCACACCTGGCCGTGACGCGTTTATTGACCCATGACCAATTGCTTCTATTTAATTACTGTGATCACACATGCTGTGAGTCTTTGGCTTGATGACACGGTGTTCCCCAGGGAGCATGGACGGGATCATGTAGGTCAGAGTCTCAGTGAAGGTTGTCTCCCCGCCTCCACTCCTCCAGCCATATGCCCTTCCCCTGGGTCGGTCATGTCCTTTAAAAAAAAAAAAAAAAGAAGACATATACACACACCACTACCACCACCTCAAATACCAACCATTTTTGCTATGTCATGTACGCCCTTCCCCTTGTTCTTGCTCTTTTACTCTTTGCCTCAATAACACTTGCAATGGGTTCAATTAACACTCGGCTCGACCTCCTCGCCCCGCTGCAGTCCCCCAGGAGATAGCTAGGATTGTGCTCGGCTTCCTCCGCTCTGAAGATTTCCTCTTAGTGGGATGGAATGGGAATACGCTCAGCAGTCCACAATGGCTCCATTCCAGGATGTGCCATGTACAATAAAGCTCTGCTCTGCTCAATGTGATGGGCTCTGAGGAAGCCTCCTCGGAATGTAGTAATTGAGCGAGGGGGTGTAGTGGAAAATGTTGTGATTGCGAAGCATGTTTTTTCCTGTAGTGCATGCTCTTTTTGAAAAATGAATCTGCTAGCCAAGAACAAATGTCGCCTCGCAGACCTCCACTTGTTTTCAGCTTCTCTGTGAGAGTGAGTTATTTCAAAAGCAATTTAATGAAAGCCTGTGACTCTTCCCCCCCTTACCTTCCCGTCCTCTTTGCTATCCGTTATTGGCAAGCTTTCTTGTCTCATTGAGCAGACTGTTCTGGAGAATGGCGGCGTCTCATTTGACATGGAGGCGGACGTGTTTCCATTGAATCACACAGTACACTTCACGTTCACAGAATTTTTATTTTCAGTTACAAACCTGCTGAACCGCCACACTGCCTGTGGATTGTCAAAAGCAAGTCTCTAAATCTGCAAATAATATGGCCCTGTTCCTTTTGACTCTTCTCGCCGACTGCTGATTTAGTGAAATGCATATTTAATGTTGTGTGTTGAATGGGTTAGCCATCCCTCATCAGGTTCAGAGACTCAGCTGGTCCTGCTCAGTGATTCTGCTAATCCCTTACCTGCTGAGTTGACCTTTTTTATAAACCAAAGGCAGCTTTACTCAGACTTGATATTAATATTTTTTACCCTGCTCTTTTCATTTCTACAAACCTCCATGTCGGGAATAATTCTGTGTGCTTAAAAACATAGTGCAGCAAAGTTTGTACTTTATATTATAGTTCAAAGGGTAAGAACCCAAACCGGTTTTATATCTAAATTTGGGGAAACAATAAATGACTTTGCTTAAGCTTGGGACATAAAGGGGCACTCATTAAAATGTGCAAAATTCCCCATTTTGGTTCATTCCAGCAGCATACTGTGTCATATTAGCTTTCTAATTCAAGACCATGTTCCTCTCATACTTAACAGCTACGGGGTGGTGAATGCAATATCACAAACACCTGTGCAGTTCGATATCTATTACAGCAGACTTGCAAAAAGCACAACCATTGTCAAACATATGGTGTATTTGTAGAGACTGGGTAAGACAACATGTGCTCGCAGTCAACATTTTCTGCACAGTCTCAACAAAACTTGCTGTCAGCTTTACAAAGGAAGTGTTTGTTGCAGAGCTGTTGTATTGGACTGCATGGTGTTACTCAGCTGTTTTTTTTATATTGTGTACGCCATTGTACCTACCATATTTCATCCTCATCCCGTTTGGTAATGTTGCCCCTCTGAATTACATGTACCATTACCTCTTTACAAGCCTCTGGTGACAACATTAGCAGTTATGTACAAACAGGACCCTGACTGAACTTCTAAATCTGTTAAATCAGGGATGTGGGTAACTCCAATCAGCTCAGACCCCCCCTCCTTCCTATTAAATAATCTGCAGCTTATCAGTTGTACAAAGCTACTGTTAGCTGTCCCTCTTCATCTGTATGCTCTATTTTAGATTTGAATGTGTGTATTTTGACTGATGTCTAGTTGCATGTGAGGAAAATGGCATTTGCTCCCTGTGCTGTTTTTGACATCCTGTGCAAATCAAAAAAGTGATTATTAAAGGAGGAAACTGAAGATCCTAGTCTTCAGTTTTGAAGAAATCTAATTCACCCTGCTCTAGCCATATTCACTGTTCTTGTTGGCAATGGATGTTTTCTGTACATTTTGAGTGTATATATAATTCAGAACTGCATTTTTTTTGGTTTGTTTGTTTGTTTCTGACCAACTTGAGGCTGTTATATACAGCAGATGCAGATGCAGCAAATCTCCGTGTTTGACACACTCACTGTGAGACCAGATTGTTTCAATTGTCAGTATTTTTACAAGCATGAATAACTGAATCATCTTGGTGGCTTAGAGCGATTCATTTTGCACTTCCTAGAAAATCTCACTTATTTGCAGCTTCACCAGTGACACATTTTCTGACTCTATAAAACGGTTAACTCGGATGAACTGCTCACCGGGCTGTAGGAAAATTACAGCCTTCCTCCAGAGCTAGTGTAGGTAAGCGTTAAGAGGAATTGTGGGATTCATACCCGTCCTACGGAATGAGTCAGCATTGAGTCAACTGGCAACAGGAAATATTAGTATTCGGTCAGCTAGAGCAGCTGAAAGTGTTGCATAGGGCTTGTTCCTCTTTTATCCATCTGAGTATTTGTCTGTCACACTCAAATATGTGTTGTGGTTAGAACTGTTGTATCAGTTTAGCAAGCCGGCTTTGTCATTGATCTGTTGAATAGGACCCAGTGCACTTCAGCTTGAAGGGTGTAATCATTTGCGGTGACTGATGCGTTTGTGCTGAAGGGTTAAACTAAAGAGCTAGAAGATTTAGGCCTGCAGCAGTCATTTATGTAAACTGAAAGACCTTGCTGACTTAGACATTTAGCAGATGCCTTTATCCAGAGGGAGTTAGAGCAGGAGCAATAGTAGGCTCAGTCTAAGTTCTGTGTCGCCAACATTGCCAGCAGCCAAATTACAGTCTAAAATGCTGCTGACATTATGTAATAACATTCTCAGATTCAAATTCAGCACAGGGACATTAAAGCCATTAAATTAAACCTTACACAAACACTTTTTTACCCTGTCATCATCCATATCAATTAGTGCTGAAACTAACTAATGGAGTCATTGATAATTCAGTAGACAGAAAACAATCGGCAACTGTTTTCATAATCGATTCATTGTTGTTAAGCAAAAATAAATGATAAGATTCCACACATTCTCTGGTCGTAGCTTCCCCAGGGTGAGGAATTGTAAAGTATATATATCTAAGCGTTAATCAGACAACATAAAATATTTGAGAGGTCTAATCTGCAGATTAATTGATAATGACAATAATCAACACGGGCCAACTTATGGCAATTATACTTCTTCATTTATTACGTAACACTTAGATTAACAGTCACAGGGAAGAAGAATAAACTAAAGTATCTTTCTTTTGTACTGAGTCAACATGTAGGTGTGGTGGTGTTTGTCTTTTTCAGTTTGGAAACTTATCTTGTCTGAGTCACTGATTGAAAACAAAAATACAAGATCACACTTTTGGATATAATCTAGAAGGACAGGGCTAACCGGGGCTGCACAGAGAAAAGTGCCCAGAAACTCTTGATGCCGTCTACACTGGACATGTCACATGAGTTACTTGTGCACCTTTTATCTGCGTCTAACACGTGGCCGACCGCCTCCGAGAAAACCATACCAACTAAAACTATGTCGTCCAAAAACACTGTTAGACTGGTTTAGGGATGGCGGAGATAAATATTGATAAACCATTGAGTGCTGCAAGGAAAACTATGATGAAAATCAAAAAAAGTGTTGAATTGTTTGGCTGAATTTAAATGGTTTAAAGGCTGAGTCTGCATGCTTAAATGCAAAAAGTAGAGTCACTGAGCTGAAGTGTGAGTTGTTAACCCACAAGTCTGCTGAATCGGTTAAGCAGACGACTATAAAGAGTGGCTGAAATCTGGTGTAAACACTCTATTGATACATGAATGAAACTTTCCAGCGGGGGGTTGTTTACCAGCTCTTTGCACTTAGTTTAATGCCAAATATATATCCAAATCTCAATCTTCCTAGGAAAGTATCAGCTCCAGTAAGCCTGATAGAGGAGAAGAAGAAACGAAGACAGCTGTTGGGTGGAAAGTGTGAAGTCATTTATCATGGTTGTGGGTGGCGGAAGGGAAGGTGGAGAGGAGGGGGTAAGGAGTCGTCCCCAGGGACCCCCCCTGTGGCGGCTCTGATCTTGTCTCGGAGCAGGCTGGGCTGGGATAATAAAACCTTTACAGCCATTAACTCAGTGAGTCACAATGGGCTATTCCCAATGCCTGGCTCGTCTGGGGCTCTGCAGATACAATGAGATGGACCGGGCTCTCGCTGGCTACACTGCAGCATATAGGCCTGCTCCAGCTCAGCTCCTACAGCTGTCACTCACAGAAATGACTGTGACCTCTTGACCCACCTATGCTGGATTGTTGTATTTGCTAGATTGCTGGCTTTGCCTTTTTGAAAGCTGTCAAGGGCCCGTATGGCTTTGCAGCACCACTGGTTAAGTTACATGCTTAGTTGTTATAGGCTTCAAATGCTGGAAAGAAATGGGTATTTCAGATAACATAAAGTCAGGAATGAAAAGTTCCAAAATCTGTCTAATCCATGTGATGTGAGTTTTATATACACCTCAAGGTAATGACATTTCCTCTTGTCTCAAGGGTTTGACATATTTCCAGACGAAAGATGATTTTCTGGTGGAGGGTGACAAAGAGAGGAAATATAACTTAGAAAGTTTCACAAACCTTTTGCACATATCTAAACTAAGGTGCAAGCAAAGAAACAGCTCCTCATACTATTCACAGCAATAGCACAATACATTGTTCTGGGATTGAGTCCCCAAAAACCGCAGGTTTGTGCACTGCTGCCTTTCGAATCACTTTGACAGCTGTTATTTTGAGAATTGTTCAACAAGTTGGATTTTTTGGTTGCAGCCGGTGGCTCTCAAATGCAACCAGTGTAGCTGCAAATGCACTGAGGTGTAACTATTAATTAAAAATGGGCACAATAGTTGCCCAACCCTGTCTTCTACAACTGACATTTATATATTACAAAATCAGCAACATTAGGCCCACATAGTTTCATGAGACCTTAATTGACGTAATACAGACCTGAATTGTGTCATAAGTGAAAAATGATTATAGGTTATCTGTTATAATGTCATATAGATAGAGCACCTTATAGTACATGTCTTGTATTTTATTTTAATTATGATGAATAGTTACAGCAATGGTAGTAGATTTTGCTTTTTGGATTCATGGTAGATATTAAGAGTTGCCATACGACTCAACTCTCCACATCTAGAATGAATTACACATGTGCTGCATATGTTTACATACCATATAAGGATTAAATATTTATAGCCCAGAGTTTGGGTTGTAGGTTTGCTTTTGGGTATGAAATCAGTAAGCTTCCTAACAAAAAATAATCTGTACACCAGAAAGTAAAATATGTAGGATTTTAAGTTAAACAAAAAGGGGACAAAATGCTTATTATAGTGGAGGTTTATTTTTAATTGGTTTACAGCAAGGTTCAGAGAATGGGCTTCCAAAGTCAATATATTTTGCTTTTATGACAAATGACAAATGTCATCATAAAAGCAAACTTGTCACACCACCAAAATGTGACTGATACATTTGCTGGAACAGCACTGTGAAATTCAACACTGTGTTTGTACAGTATCTCAAAACTGCAAGTGTTTTTTTCCAGGGAGACTAATGAGGTATGACTTTGCCCTCTCTGGCATGTTGCAGTAAGAAATACATGTACGGTATGTTTTGATAAGATCTTATCTCCTTCAGTTTCTTACCACTCCCATTCCAGCTGATAATCATCATATCTGCTTGTTAGTTTTCTGTCACTGTGCAGCTGTGGTAACAATACAGAGACCTAATGTTGGATTTTACAAGAGCTATAAGTAAGTGTCTCTCCTTCGAGGAGTCAGGGGAGACACTTTACTCCTGGTGTTAGACGTGAATTCTAGAAATTGTCGTCACAGTTTTCGAATTCAAAAGGAAATAATGACTAATCTCAGTAAGTAAATGCACAACTAAATAGGTCAATATGTTTTTCTTATCCCACTTGCAATCATCTAACAGTCTTTATAGTTAGATGCACACAAAAAGTGGGTTTCATGTTCACATGCCATGCAAGGGATCATATTAGCACTTAAGTCACTTTCTGTAATGTACTGAGATATCCACGAGATGAGGTCTGCTTAGCATGCTGTTGGAGATGGTTTCCTCCTAGTACTCTATATTTATCGCCACCACATTAAATTTTAACCATGAGCCTTGATTGCTTACATTAGGAAAGGCTCTCATCTCCTTTGGCAAAGGTGCATTGCCCAGGATATCATGTCCCTTGGTGTGAATAAGATATGATATTGCATTGGATTGTTGAAACTGAGACAAAAGAGGATGTGGGCAGCAGTAGATTTGTTAGAGCTTAGAGTTCAACTCACAGCATGATAAGAGAAAATACTCAGTGATGGCTTAATAGACTAAGCATTTAGTGTATTTCAGGGTTTAAATGTGAGCATGAACTTTGGATGTGTCATCTCCTCTGTTTCCCATCTTTTATCTCAAAGCACACGTTGAATTATTTCCCTGAATCAAACGTAGAACATCGAATAAAAGAGAAAATATCCATTATGCTGAGTTCAGCATATGTGAATTTATTTTCTCTACAGAGTGTTTACCGTGTGTAGTTATAATCACTTTTAATTGTTTGATGAATAACCACATGAACCACACTAGCACCAGAGAGGTTAAAGCTGCAAACTGCAGCCTGGCTAGCATCTGGGCTTTCTCACAGTATGCACATCAGCTGCATGTGGCTTCTCTGCAAGTGTCTTCCCTTCACTGAAATACAATTCTGGGTTGTTTTGAATAGATTCTGCTGCAACCTGAGGTTTGCTGCTTAGTCCTTTTTTAGTCAATTCTGTTGCTTTACTCTCGTGACTCTCCTACACTGTGGTCACTAGCTTTACTGTAGAGTTGTCACTCACAACCTAGCTTGTTGCAGAATTTCATCATGCCAAACCATATGGCCATTTCAACAACATTCAAATACAGTGTCATACTGATTGGAGAGTAAGGGGGCCTCTTTCAATCTGTTCTTGTCTGTAGTTGTCTTGTTGTGTTCTTGTGAAATGTCATCTTTTGTGGCCCAAGTACTGTCCCAATACACAAGTTTGCATTTTGGCAAGAATGCTTAAAATTCCTGACACGCCCATTTTAACGAGGATGCATCGGTTGGTAACTTGTGTGAAGTTGACGGCAGAGATATCCCAGCATTCATTTCAGCATTCAAGCGAGGGGCAGAAAGAAGCTAGGCCAACAACAGAAATTTTTTACTCTTTTCATTACGTTACTTCATCACTAAATCCACTTCTGAGAGGTTTTGAGGCGAGAAATCAGCTGCGTAGATGCTGAATATTGGCAGTTTTACTAAATATGATGGGGGGGGGGGCTAGTGAGCCGGTCGGCCAGATCAGCTCACAGAGCCCTAAACAGAAATTACATTCTGAGTAATTTTCTAAGGTTTTAACTTAAATCAAGAGACATCTGGATGATGTACAGAAAAATCTGGTCTTGTGAAGCTTCGACAGAAACACTAGTTTTAAGTCTTTTTAGTCTAATTAAGTTATAGCTTCAGCCTGAAAATTAGACGAACAGCATATTTTATGACACTGATTAAACATGTATATGACACATCTGAATATCAGATTTAGATGTTAGTTTTTGCACATCTTGTTTTTCACAAGCTACTTGCTCCAGAGACTGGAGGTCCACAGACAGCAGCCGCAGAGAGCACATTAACAAGACAACACTCAAAACTTACATATCCTTGTTGTTAAGTTTCCTGTTTAAGTGACTTAATGAAAGCAATGGCAAAAAAAAGGCTGCTAATAGTACCTGAATATTTTGTGCTTAATAAATAGAAAAAAAGCAAGAACTACTAAAACAGAACCAAATAGATCCACTAGCCTACATGACTATTTATACATTTCTGACATCTGAAAAAGTTGAAGGTCACACCTTTCATTTTGGTTGTCATTGTCACAGCACTGTGTTCACACTACGCACAGTTGATGAATTTCCTCTGTCCTGTTTGGCTGAACCTGAAGTGGATTTGGGCTGCTACCAAGACTGCTTAACACTGGGAGCGACACAGCAGCAGCTATTTCTTTCTCTCTCTGTCTTGGTTTCTGTCTGTTTATCCCTCTCTCCCAGAGGCTGACAGAAAGCCACAGGAAGCCGCTGTCAGCTGCCTCGGGAGCAGCGTGAGCGATGCAGGAAGTGACCATCAATCCCTCCTCATTTCCTCCGCTCTGGTCTCTGGCTGCTGGTTTTGGACCCGAGCTGCGCGCCATCAATATGCACTAATGATAGGAATTAGCAATGAACTGCTGGACGCTGACATTAGGCAGATCAACAAGATGCTTGTTCCTCTATTTAATGGTACATGGCAAGCTGCTGGGGCATAGGAGCTGCACCCTGCACAGATTAGGACCAGATTGAATTAGCTGTGGCTGGACAAGAATGAGAGAAGCCTTTAGTGGTTTGTATGATATGGGAGTACATGTGGTAAGGCTTAGAGAGTTGAATGGCAGAGGAAACAGAGCAGAGTGGGTTAAAAAAACCCTAAGTGATCTGCAAAGCACATTTTTCCATGATCACCTCTTTGTCCTGTCTGTAACAAAGGCAGGAAGCATCAGATGATGTCTGGCATTTTACAGCAGCAGAAGGTAGCTTACATCCAAAAAGCTTTAGGTGTAACAGCCACAGCATATTTACAAGTTCCACATTTTAGATTATTAGTTTACTAGCAAAAATCCAGCTGATATGTGAGTATTTCTGCATTTGTCAGGACTGTGTATCCTAACATTATGATTATATATTTTTTATTATACTCATCAGGTTACAGTTGCTTATTTGAAACCAACAGATACAAGGCAACCTTTGCATACATTTGGAGTCTTGTCCGCCAAACAAAACTGCATTATTCACCATTTTAGCTCTTTTTTTGGTCTCCACCAAATCCTGAAATCAATCTGTTTCTTTTGTAGCTAAATGTTCTATTATGTTCAGTAGTTAGTTGCTAACTTCTGTCTGATAGCCTCTTGGTGGTAGACAGGGATTGCACAGTGGGTTTATCAGAACTTTTTTTTACTGAAAAGAACTGCCTAGAAACGACACTAATGAGAGTGGTAAAGTAAAATTGTGGGCTGTAAAGCCAAAACAACAAGCTGAACAATAGGTGGGTTATAAATCTCTGCATTTGTCACTACGAACGACCCCTTTCACATCACACGTAGTCCCTTTTGAATTGAATATGACACACTTTGGAAGTGTCTGCAGGAGGTTAGATGTGATCGAATAGTGGTATGGATAAAAACATATTTTGTCAGACAGCAGTAATAAAAATCACATCTTAACCTCTTTGTTAAGGATAAATGACTTAAATGATGTTGATCTCAAGTTCATAGTCATTACTGAAAAGTGTTTTCTGGATAAAGAGATATTTCTTCTCCTGGCGGTCGTGTCAGCTGTCTGTCATTCAGTAGTGTTGACCCCATGCTGACCTGTAGCTGCAGAGGATGTTGTAGCCCAAGGCAAAAGACAACCACTGTGAACAAATTCTCTGGTATTTATTTTTATTGTATTTGCTGGGGAATTTCAGTGGGAGGGAGAGGCAGATGCCCTCCAGGTCAGGCTAAGTGTGAGAGGGTGTAAATCTATACCCCTTGGTGAGAACGGGTCACTTTTCAGCTTTGCAGTTTTATATCATCGTCATGTAGATTACATTTCATTTTTTGCTCATCTTTTTCTTTGACAGCCCTTCAGCCCCTTTGTTTTGTTTCTTGCTTTTCTCCTTCTAAATAGCCCAGATGTTGACCCTCTAGGAGTGGATTTAGCAGCTGGAATTGATTTCTCCAGACCGCAGCCTCGTGTTATCCTCGCTCCCTCCCCCTAGCCCGTTCTAATACTGGGAAGTAACTGTCTCTCTGGCACTGAACGACTCCCTCTCCCTCCTGTGATAAATATTGCAGGCTTTTGCCAGTCGAGGCCAGACATTGTCAGGATATTGCTCTGCTTTTAGCACCAGAAGGACTTCCGCTTGGTTCCCTTTGAACCAGGCGGTGCAGGAGACAAGAGACAAGAGTGTAATTGCCAGGGTGGAATGTGCTGTGCACCAATTAATGGCAACCTCCTTTGAAAGAGCAGTATTGTAGGGGTGGGGATGACTTTCGGCTGCCATTGTTGCCCCCTGATTGAGGCCTCTTTGAGAGGAGGGGAGGCAGAGCTTGTTTAAACATCTTACAGCTGAGGCTGCACACCGCGTTGAGAACACAAAGCGCTCCAGGCTCTGGGAGAGACATACACTCAATAGCGATCCTCGTAAAAGATACTGAGGGCACATGAGTTCCGCTTCCTTCATTTTGACTTTCATTATTAAAATTGGACAAGATATCATTATCCTCGGATGCTTCAATTCAAATCATTTGACATCCTTTTATTGTTAATCAGAGGAGAACGGTTGATTTAAGAGGGAGTGTTCTTTGAAGCTTTTTTGTCAGTCTGTATCCTGCGCAGCCGTTACATCACACACAGCTCGTTGAGTTTAGTTTACATCCCAGACCTTCAAAGGTGATGCGGCCCAATTTCCTGGCTTTCTCCTGTTCTAGAGAAAAGCCTGTCAGTTCTCCGTGCTGCAGGAGCCTCATGACCATACAGTCCATGCTCACGACGAACATCAAACAGCTAGATGGCCACAGAGAACATGTAGGATGCTTTATAAATTTACCATGAAAGGACAGATTGCATTGTTTCCCATGATTGCAACTGCATACAGCATGTAAAGCTTCCAGGCTTGCACGGAAGTAATTTCATATTAAAAGCCCGAAACAGCATGAGGATATATGGGACGACATAAGTTGTTTTCTTTGATATTGAAGAGATGATTGATCTGTGATTCTCTCTCTGCTGTGCTAGGCTCTGTTGTGTCTTATGTAATTCAGACCAGCTTTGATAATTCAGTGAAATACATCAAACATTTCTCAAAGAGAGAATCCTGTCTGTCATCCTCTGTTAAGCCTATCTTCTGTGAGTCAGTGGGTTATGAATCCAGTCGCAGCTTACTGTGTATCAACAGCGCTGAATGGGGAAAAAAAAACATTTTCTCACCACAAGGGAAACAACATTTCTTTCCATTGTAGCACCAGGCCTTTCAGTTTGAAACCAAACATTCCTGTTGATAGTTGTGGCTGCTGAGAGCGTGGAGCTTTTTAGAAAAATAAAATAAATAAAAAAAGAAGATTAAGCTTGCCGGGCTATTTAGTGTGTGGGAAGAGAGGAAGAGGAATGTGAACCCCACAACTACCTCTAGCCTGCCACGGCCTTTCATTACCCAGCTTGCTGAGGGAAAGGGGAATTGAAAGGTCTGTTCAGGAAACTCAGCCGACAGAAGGCAGACATGTCAAGTCAGCCGCAGCTGTTTTGTAGGGCAGTTGATCTATTCCTCACGGCTTCATGAATCACTCTGGCTCCCAGCTATGAGCAGAGTTGTATTTACATTGAATGGTAATTAGGGATGCACCAAAATAAATATTCTTGGCCGAAGCCGCAAACGAATATAATGAAAAAATTTGCCGAATACCGAACAAGTACATTCGCACTTTTTCTATTTATTTTGCCTTTTTTTTACCATTGCATAAATGAAAGAGTCAAAATGTGCTTTTTACTCAGTGTTTCCCCAGAGGATTTGCAGAGACTGTGGGGGGTGGATCCGAGGTCCAAGAGGGTCCGGTAAAGTAAATTATGTGTGTCCATTTACTTTTAAAGGACACATGTAAAGTGTAAAAGAGGTATGACATGTTATTTAGTGAGCTTTAAAGGTGCTAGTAGGTGGATTTTCTTTTTCTTTTTTTTTGTTTACTTTTGGCCAGATGTTTGTTTCCTGCTGTTTCCCATCTCTGTGCCATGCTAAGCGAACTGTCTCCTGGCTCCAGCTACATTTTTAATGGATAGATGTAAGATGGTATGATTCTTCTCATTCAATGCTCAGCACGAATCTAATAGGCATTTTTCCCAAACTTCACTGTTTTAGTATTTTTAAGTGTCTATTCTGCGAGGTAAGTAAAGTAGCGTTGCGATCATTTCATATGAAATTTTCATGCCCGCAGTCTTAATCAATTTTACATGAAGCACTATTCAAGAGGTCAGAACAAAGCCGGAGCTGCACTGTACAATGATATTCAACGTGAAGTCGTAAAAGTGTTGTTATGGGAGAGGCAGCAGCAGCCCGGCCACAGAGAGGTGTAGCAACATGGCTGACAGGGATCTATCTAACTTTTAAAGCTGTCGTGTTCCTCACGCTGCTGAGCTCAGGCAGGCAGGGAGAGCCGGAAACACCAGGCTGCCGGAGACAAGGGCATGTACAGATACCGAGCTACAGCAAATCTTCAAAGGGAGGATTTGTATGAAGACATCCGCTTCATATTTAGGATGTGGGACTTTTTTGACTTTTATTTGCTGTGAGTGGGCTGCATAGATTCTCAGTGTGACACCAACAACACAATCAGTTTCTTTTTATGATTGGAGCTAGCACAATTTGTAAAATTGTGTAGGCATCCGTGTTGTGTGCTGATCTTGGTTTGCAAAACAGGGACATAAATATTTAACAGATTTGAGTTTTTTCCCTGTGCGTCCACAGGTTGTCAGCACAGGGCAAGTAGCTCTGTATGAATGGATGAAGAGAGAGAGTGTCAGATGATATGATGTTCTGAGCTTAGTAAAAAATGAAAAAAAAGCTCTGCATATTAATTCATTTTCTTACTTCTTGGCATAATCAGGTTATATGTTTTGGAGCTACAGTTCCCATAAAGCTTTGAGGGATGCAAACATGATAATGGAGTCAGTGAGTTAGCTTGGGGCTACATGTATTTGTTTGGATTTTGTACAAGTCTCCTCTATTAGCCGAGACCTGGAAGCCAAATTTGCACCCTGACTAGACATGTTGAATGACCTATTAGTAGTTCTGTTTGCACTGTAACCACAGAGGTACAGACACCCCTGGGTTACTTCTGATGCTGAAGAAAACTTCCAAACATGATGATAATGACAAACATTCTCGAGTTATAATGAGTTTTTTAAAGTATTATTTGATTTTTATCAACAATTTTTGTGCGACAGACATCAGTGACTATATGACTCTGAGAAGGAGTGTGATTTTTTTAAAGCAAATTGCATCATTTGGGTTCTAAGGATTAATCCACAGCCTAATGGCGTCTCTTAAGAGATCAGCAACAAAGCAATTTGAGAGATGCCACACTGCCATTTGCTCAATTTCCCATCATGATTGCTGAATGACAGTTCCCATATAGAACTGCAAAGAAGCACCAATTAATCACATTAAGCTGCTGTTTGTTTTTTTGCCAATACTGGGGGCTGTTATGCCAGCTCTGTGCTGGCAGTACTGTAATTCAATTCAATTAAAGCCAAAATACTGTGCTTTTTAAGTTGTGTCAAATAAAGAACGTAAATGTTCTCGAGTGATCCAAACAATGTTGACGCAACGCTGATTAGAGAACACTCAGAAAGAGAGCTGTGTGCTTTGCTGATTCCTTTTGTCATTAAAAGCTGCGTTATTGCCTTGCTGCAGGAGGATTTTCATTTCTCTTCTTCTTTTATGGACTAAAATGCCTGTGGCCTATTTTCTGCTAATGTACTCTCGGGTACTGGAGGCCTATTGTGTTTCCTAGAGACAATCTTTTTAGTTACACAGCGTTTTGCTCCGTTTATACTGCTTCCACTCTGTCAGTATGATCTGCTGTCATGGCAATCCACGCTGCTTGATATCAACACAAAGAGAAGACCCACAATGCACCTCAACCTGGAAAGAGAAAACTCTTAAGACTTGTCTGCTGTGCCAAGCTTTCACACTCTGCCAATGTCTGAATCCATCAGTTAACATATTGGCTCCACTTCCCCTATTATGTTCCTGATGTAAACTGCCAGCCGTGTGCTGTTAGCTGTTGAAACATGTAAGAGGCTGGCTGATGGAGGAGATGAGCATCCTAAACAGACTGCATTATTAGGTACACAGCTGGAAGCTTGCAAGCCTCTCATTTGTACTGCCGCGATGGGGGCATAAACAACGGCGTAATCTCCCCAACTTCAATGATGTAATCAGCGGTAAAAACTGATGATAGTCTGCTCTGAATGAGCCGACCGCAGCGCTGATGCAGTACGGTATTGTGTGCTTTCTTTGCTATCAATGTGAGGGAAAATATGCTCATGTTCTGCAGCCATGTGGGGCCACTTAGGCTCAGATAAATTGTTGTATCTGGATTTCTATAGGTTTTGTGTGAAAGTGGAGAATGTGTTAGATGCTATGTACAATTTGTAAAGGCCACTTTGTACTATATTCCTGATTATAGGCTACACTTCATTTATTTTCACTAGTTCCTTGCAGGGAATATCAGTAGTCAAATATGTCTGCACAATTAATACAGTTAATGAACAATGACTTTACTGCACTCAGTGTTACAGCATACGGTATCCTCTAAGCCCTCATCCTCCACTGTCAGCATGTTGTTTGGAGAAGCTTTTGTTGGCAACAAGTCTGTGTTTAGACTACCTGTGATTGGCTGTTTAGGGGCCCACTGAGCTGTGTGGACAAACAGCAGAGTCTCCGATTAATAAAGGGTGAATGGCAGTCTGCAGGCCTATTACTGAGCTCATTAACCTGCCAGCTGCCCCTGAGCGTGCACACAACACACACACAGGCAAATATACACTGTGCTGTAAACTGTAACTCATCACTGATAATGCCTTGAAAGCACTCTGATCCAGCATTCAAGTACCATTCAGTACATATGAAATAAATATATGACATACATCAGTCTGTCACGCTGTAGATGTCGTAGCTAAAGGATTGTGACGAGCCCAAAGGTGTATTTCTCATGTAAAACATGAGACCTGTTCTGTGTCAGTCTTGACCGAGATCCTTGTATTTCTTCCTCTATTTTGAATATTTAAAATAGGCTTCCAGCTGTCTATAAAAAGCATCTCATTTCCTATTTTCAGGTCATGTTTTTTTATATTAAACTTGATCATGAATCATGTGGCATTTCCGCATGAACAAATGTCCATTTTTTTCCTACTCTGTAAGAACAACACGTTAAGGAAAGTCTGTCTGCATTTGCTTAACTGACAATGCAGGCGTTGGTTTGGTTCTCCCATGGAAAAATCTCCTGGAGCACAGGAAGTGATTTGTTTAAGATTACCGATTAGCTTGCTTTCTTGTCGAATTGAAGAGCTTGGTTCACAGAGTCTAGAGAAACATGTCAGAGAAGCCTGTTACACTGACAAGTGATCTCAGAGACAACCCATGGGATCAGGTGTTAACGGGCCATTGACCTGCTCCATGCAAAAAAGCCAGATGTTACCACTTAACACCAAAGATGTAATTAAAACTACAAAGAATAGACATTATTAAGCCATACTTCCCCATCAACATATGTTATTATGTACATTATGTGCCTTATAATATTTGAAATGCAGATTAAGCTTTAATGTCAGAAGTGGCCGATTTAAAAACTACCAAATTAAAACCCCAAAACTGTATAAATTATCAAAACATCAAGCAGCTTGTGCAGCATATGTTTTGTAAACCAAATGAGAGCACTGCAGATTGGTAAGTGTAACATTCATTTTCTGCACTGAAGCGCTCTGCTTTGCACGAGGACGCCGCTGCTGTCGCTTTTTGATGGGTAGAGTGCATCTGTGACGCTTGAGTTGTCAAGATGTGAGGGGCTTGCACTTCTAAGCTTGAAAGTCACCAGTGTAAACATAACAAGAGTAGTGACCAGAGTTTTTATTCACCCTAAACCCAAGGGAGCCCAAATCCCGCATACCACTCATGGCACATCACTGGATAAATCTGCACGTATCATATAACTGCTGAGTGGGTTTGTAAATCCCCCTCATATCATGTTCTTACATGTTAAAACATAGCATAGTCTTTAAGGTATTTGTACCAATATTTTTATTGCTGTGATTTTAAGATAAAATCCTATTAGATATTTTCACTGTAGGACTAGCTTTTGGGTCCATAGTCAAGTAGTTTCAGACTGCTTCTAGTAATATGACACATCTCAGGATTTGGCTGTGACAGAAATCTCTGAAGTGAGCACTTTTTCTGGGAAGAATAGACTCAAATACTTTTGACTGCAGAGAGGATAAGTAGAAAATCTGGCAATTTTCATTACGGCTCAGACTATTTTTTTACTACATGCATACAGTGGATATTCTTCCTCCAAGGCACCTTTCAATAACAATGTGCAATACTTAACTCAGTGAGCTAAAAGTAATCAACCCTGAATCAAACTGATTAAACTCATGCAGGTGCCAGGCATCTTGGCTTTTAGTGAATTCTCACTCTGCATTTCCTGTTATAATAATTTATGCCTTAAAAGAGAATGTGTGACATGCTGTTTTTTAACTAGTTGACATTATTATATATTATTTTGACTGTGTGTGGACTGCACTTCACCCAGCACATGCTGTACATTACAAACTAAATACACTGCTGCATAAAACAGCGTGAGTACCCAGCTTTCTCTCTATTAAGTTTCCATGACAGTGGAATTCACAAGCCGGGAAGGTCGCAGAAGAGATAAGTACTACTTACCATATTCAGCGTCGTTTGAACTAGGTAATTATATTCAGTCGGAGACGTTTCCCCTCCCTCTCTCCCACAGTTCCTCTCTCTCTGTTTCTTCACGGCTAGTTTAAGCGCTGGTGTTGAGCTTTAACAAGGCCGCTTTTGTCCCAGATAAAGCTTTCAGACAGCACTCATCAGTGCGGTGTAAGATCCCTGCCTGCCGGAGCACAGAGCACTGCCCCGGGGGCATCTTATCACTTCGCTGGCAGTCACAAATACCCACTGAGATAGATGGGCTTCTCAATTCTCTCTGTGGGGAGCCCTTCAGCTCAGAACGATGGCTTCTCTCTTTCTGCAAACACTTCTGACTGGCAGCTTGGCAGGCCGACAAACATAAAAATACAGAGAGAAAGCAAGAGCTATTGACAGACAGATGCCTGCAACCCACACAGAGAAGTGTTGGACTATTTCTACACATGCACTGATTGACAGATTGCCAGGCAAGATGGAAATGAAGGCAGACAGAAAGCTGACATATGCATATAACACACATGAAGATACGTTTATGCAATCGTGCACTCATACATAAACACACACTAACCCTCCCACAGGCTAGCACTGTGTACCTGCATTCCTGCCATATTTTTCTTGGAGGCAAAGAATGGCGCGCTCCACACTTGGATAGTTATATATCATGTTATTGAATTCAGCACCGGTTCCAAATGGGATCCTCACCTCTTCGTTTTCTCTTCTCTATATTTTTGCTCACCTGTTGTGCCACCCTGGCAAAATGACCGTGGTGTTTCAGAGCAACACAACTAGCACATTCATGCGGAGTGACGGCAGGAGCATCGGCCTATAAGGATGGAGCCAGAAAACTGCTGTCACAAGTTGCTTGTACTCAGAAAGATTGTTTAATCTTCATTATGTCTTGTTCAGTTCTGTTTAGTGCTACACTATTTTTTAATTGCAGTTTTAGTCATCCATAATTCTACACCTTCCTGACATTTAGAGATTTTGGAGGGGGGCCAGTTCAGTACTGTTTGGCTTCCTGTCAGCGTGTCTTACCGGCCATCCAACATATTCACCCGCTGCTGTAACATCCACTAATAGAGACATCACCATCTATTTCATTTGTTAGTAAAATAACACGGAGCTGATGTCATGTAATTACATACACTCCCTCTGTACTGTATGATGAATGTATACCATTGAGTGCTTCGGGGGGGCAGATGGTCTGTTATTATGCTGTCAGTGATTCAGGCAGAACAGACAAGCCATTTGTCTCCATATTGTAATGAGTCAATGTTTCGAAACAGTAATTACCTTTTCGACCGGTTGACAAATGACATGAATGGTGGCATCACACGCATGTACGCGCACTGCAAAGTGCTCAAACACAACCGCGCGCACACATCTTCGGGTTGTGTTGACCTTTAACCCCTGCTGTCACATCACCATTGATTCTCTTCCAGGATCAGGCCTCCTGAGTCCAGACCTTTTTATGTGTGGCGCAGCTAGCGAAAGCCTGTGCCTGCTCCCCCTCGAACACACACACACACACACACACACACACCCTGCTGTTAATATCATCTTCAGTAATTGTGTTGTGACTCAGATAGATCACATTTACACCAGATATAAACGTGCATCTCTGGTATATTTACAGATATTAGATTTGACTCTGTAAAGTATTAATGCAATATTTACATTCATCCTGATATTTCACCATATTGCCTCATTCTCCTCCTTATTTGAATGTTTTAGTGTTTACTCACTACTTTAATCTGCTCACCTTGCTTTTCCCTTCACTTATCTTTTCCCCGCACACATCTACACGTCTGGTCTCTTACTGCATACACACCGGCCTCTTTCTGTTTCTCTTTCTCTTTCCCTGCATGTGTCTGCTCTGCAGACTTCTCCGTCAGCAATATGTTTTATAAAGTTGCCAGAGAGACACAAAACTCGTCTTTTGGATTTTTCCACCCTCGATTCTGTTTTCACAGCAGCAGGCGACGCCACATGTGGAGAAGGCTCGTCAATGACTTAGCCTGCTGAAACGATCTAAACCACTGTGGTACCGGATAACATCTGCACTGGTGTGTGTTCACTGTTGCTTTCCCTGGTTCGTGCTTGTGAAGCATTCACCATGTCCGTTGGGGCTGGGCGATATGGACCAAAAAGTCATATCCCCGTACTGTTAGGCTGAATACCGAAATAAAACATATACATATAGCGGGTATGTTTTACTAGTAGCTTGTTTCTTATTTCACCGTTTTAATTAGACTTAATTTTCCTTATTTAATTGTCACTCCTGCTGTCAGTTCTCTTCACACTCACCGACCTAACATACCTCTGTTGCAATCATGTCAGCGTGCCCCGCTTCTTTCCGTCTCTCTCTCCCTGTATGCTCCATTGATTCTCCCTCAGAATTAGGCTACGTTATATAAAGGCGCCAAAAAATTCTGTATCTCTTTTGAAATCGTAGGGCTGGACGATACGGCCGAAAATGTTATCACGATAAAAAGTTTCATATCTTTCAATATCGATAATTATCACGATAAAATCGAATCGTTATTTCTTTCGAATTTAAAGGCAGATTTTTGCTCCTGAGTTGATGAGTAATTAAAACTTTTCTTTATGGTCAGAACAAACACCTGATGCAAAACATTGGATCACTTCACAGATCTAAGACGGAATATTCAAAACAATTATGATAAAATCTTTGTCCAGTTATGAATCAGTAAAGTTAAGTAAAAACTTTTTTCAGTCGTTCATCCTTAACAAAATAAACATCTCAATAAAAATCTGAAGTCCTAATTCATGTATGATTCAAGTGAATAAAATGAGACATTTATTGAATATTTATTGAACATTTATTATATTGATATTGGAAATAATTATATTGCGATAATTAGAGTTATTGTTTGATTGTCCAGCCCTATGAAATCGGATACCTCATAATACTAATATACCGCCTAATACCAGATAACATCTCTTTCTGTGTTTCTCTGCAAAATGCTAATGCACCAAATATACTTTGGTGGCTGTTAATATACCTGGGTGGTATATCCACTAAAGTAAAGTGGGAAACACTGAGTTAGAATATTTTATCTAGTTTCCAATTAGAAATTACTTGCATGTATGTGAAGACAGAAAAGTGAAATGATAATGCACTAGAATAAAGAAAAATCAAACTTGATGCATTAGTGTTTGCGACAAGTTGACTGGCAAAAGCAAATTTACAAGAATTTTAAAATCTCTAGAATCGTCAAGACAGATCTTTGCACTGTATTTACAGTTTCATTATTAATGTGGCCAAGGGTGACGTTGACCTTTTGTGAAGGCAATTTATCTCTCACAACTTCAGTAAATCTTGTGTGCATCTACAGCTGTATTTTATGTGCTTTTTAAGGTTTTTGCTCAGTCCAAGTACAACCCAGTCATGCAGGATGCCTCTTAGAGTCAGGTTTAACAAGGCTCACAGAGACTCCCGGCTCTAAGTGATGCAGTGTGTCCACACAAACCAACACACAGAGGAAAAGATAAAAAGCTATTGTGTGTTTAACCTCCCCCAGAAAAAGAAGGTAACATTTAAAGGGAGTGAGTCTGGAGGATAGAGGAGTGTTTGCTTAAAGGACAGTCAGAAAGCTGCAGTGTTTTGACTCGAGGTAAATGTCACAGTAATGTCAGCTGCTTCCGATCCATAAAAAGAGGAGAGGAAGGTTAAGTTGTTTTTGTTTGGGGGTTTGGTCGGCGACTGGGAATAAACTATCAGGATGAATGTGATTATTCTTTGCAAGAAAAATAAGTTGTTGACGTGGTGATTTGTATGAGCTGTGAATTATCAGCAGGATTTAGTTGGTGGTGAGGAGAGAATTTGTTTTTGCTATTAACTTTTAGGAAGGTCAGCCGTTCTCACATCTTGAGTCGGCAGTGTGCGATCAATATTACATGTTTGCTCTTTTCACTGTTGAGACCCTGCCTTACCTACAGGGCGGTTGTGTACCCTGACATCTTCAGCAGCGGATCAGTCTTTGTTTACTGTATATATTTAGCTGCCATAACATATTTTTCAATGCAAAGCACACCTACCATTGATATGAACAGCGATGACTCAAATCGCACTGTGATGTAGTCAGTGTTTGCTTTCACCCGCTTGAAGTACTGGGCTAGGGTTTAAAAGGATTATTAAAATTCTCAACTGCAGAAAGACATTGACATTTCCATTCTCCATCGTTCTATAGTTAGGCCTCAATTTTGTAAAGATTTGTAAATTGCCACACAGACTCATTATTGGCAGAGAGGCTGGCGAGTGATTCCCAGACTGGAGCAGTGAGAATGGAAGCACTTTAATGAATGAGCATTTGTATATCAGCAGGCCCCTGCTTGTTAAAGCAATTCACTTGCCCCAAGGTAAAAGAGCACAAGTTTTTCTTTAAATCATTGCAATGCTTAATAAAAATTAATAATATTTAATATACCGCTGCACATGGAGAAATTACCTCTTTGGCTACATTATACCTTATGGTGCATGGGAGCTTTGGCCGAATCTAGATCCAGCTGTGCAGCATTGATTTGTG
The DNA here is from genome assembly GCA_029875015.1 of Lepomis gibbosus. Lineage (NCBI taxonomy): Eukaryota > Metazoa > Chordata > Actinopteri > Centrarchiformes > Centrarchidae > Lepomis > Lepomis gibbosus. Next base: position 12,549 of record JAPMOB010242515.1, on the reverse strand, counting down.
GGCTGAATCTCCAGCAATAGGTCTGGCTGGGGTCAACTATACAGGTATTTATGATGCACGTAGCAGATTGCTATGAATGGATGGCTTCCTCGGCTGTGAGAGGGACTCCGGGGATGGGAGGCGGGTTTACTTCACTACAGCAGAATGTAATAGGGATAAAATGAGGTGCTAGTCGGCTGAAAAATGGTGACAGGATTGGCAGCACCGGTTTTATAAGGCAGTTTGAATAGTAAGTCACCGGACATGAGGGGAATAGACCTCTTAAAAGTCTATGCTCTGATGTCATTAACCAGGCTGGGAGGGACTGAATGGATGAGGGTAAGAGCAGTTCCCCAGAGAGTCAGTGAAGATATATGTTTCACTTCATTTGATGGTCTTTGAACTTAAGTATGTGTGTGTGATATTACTTTTTTATAGAGGCTGTAAAAAGTTTTGTTGTGTAAAGAGACACAAATCCGGGTCAGCTGAGGCCCGGGCTTGTATTGGCAGGCCCAGACACACTGCGGCTGCCAGCTTTCCCTGTGAAAATGTAAACAGACAGTCACAACTAGCACACAGCACAACTGATCCACTGCTCTGTGCGTAATGCCCCGTGGAAAAACTGAAGCAGAACCTGGCAGCCGGAGCGTTTTGGAGGCTAAGGATTTTCCTCCATATAAAGTGTGGGCAGCCTTTTCATGCAACGCATCAAACTTCTGGCAGCCGGTGTTGATGGAGGGAATGTGTCACAAGATGGGTGTCGCACCCCACCGGTGAAGGATTTTTTTTGGGTGGGGACCATGTTATGCGGAACATCCCCGGTCCGAGAGCAGAGCTGGATCACAGACGAGAGGCGGAGACAGATGAGTTTGGGCGTTTGATCTTGTGAATACCCACATGCTTGCTCTTGCTCCCAGTAAGCTTTACATCTTAAGCATTTAAAACCAAAGTCTGCCTTTGTAACACAGAACTGTAAAACTTGCATTTATTCTCACCTGTTTCCTTAAACCAGGTTCCTGCGGTTGTGCAGACTCTATTCTCTTCTGTCTACTTATCCCACATCCAAATGAAAATTCATTTCTTTCAGTTAATTGACTCACAGCGTCTTTCCCTCAGCTCCCTCAGAGTCGTGAAGCAGAGTCAGCTGTCAATTCCAGATTACAGCGTGCTGCTGTTGGAGAGAGGAGCCCATTGTGTTTATCTGCAGTGACAGCTGGCTGGAGGCAGCGGGGGGAATAGATCTGTCACTGCGCCTAGTTTGTCTGTGATCTGGCATCTGGCCAGACACTCCACCTTTGGCTGGGCTGACTCTAGTACACCTCCGCTCTGTCTTCACTCTTTCCTTTCCTCTCATCCTTGTGTTTGCTCTCCCCTCGCAGCGCTCTACAGAATCTCTTGGAGGAACTTTCTTTTGCAGCAGTAGGTGGATGCTCTTAGGACCTGCGTTGACTGAGGGCAACTAGTGTTAGTGGATATTGACTGGCTTTGCAGTCATGCATCTTTATTTCTAATTTCACATGTGCTTATTGGGGGTCAGGCAGTGTGGTTCACCCGGGCCTGGGTTATATTGCAGGCCGGCCAAATCTCCCTTGCTGCTTGTGTTTGCCAATTACTGCTCCTTGCCTCCAGCATACAGATTCCCAGATTTCCCGCTGTGCAGGAGTGCCTATTCACTGCGATTATTTCATCACGCTAACAGTTGAGCTGCAATCGGAAAAGGCAGCGAGATGAATCACAGTTAGCCCTCCGCTCTGATTCCACTCTTAATTTTCACAGAGGGGGGCTCCTGTAATGAATCGCTGCCCCTGCAACAAACCTGCTGCTCTGTCATGCAGGGCTTCATGCCTGATGAGTTGTTTCACTTCTACCATTTGATTCAGCTCCCCATTTCAAAGTGCCACAGGGCAGGAAACCTAGATCCTCTAGCGGCGCTGAGCAAGGGTCAACACAGAGGAAATTCCTCTATTTGTAAACTCAAAGGTTTGTTTGTTTTTAGCTGATTGACTAAGCGCTAGCCGTCCGTTCACACTCTTGCTGCAGCGTTTGATGTGTGTCTCTTTGCTGCTTGTGTGGCGTTGTGTTGACGTTTGACCAGAGTGTTTCTGTAATCTGTTTTTCTCCTCTCGCTGCCTGTGAGCAGGAGCTGTATAAACATGTCTTTCCTCTACGGGAGGCGAATGGATCACTCCTCATTACAGGGAACGCAGGGAGACGAGAGGCGCACAGCCACCGCTGCTGTTTGATCCTACTGGGTGGAAGCAGCCCTGACGCAGGCACACGTGTACCATGTATACGTGCACGTTCACACAAACTCACACACAACAGCATACCTGGCAGGTGGCCTAGCATCTCAAGCGAGGTTGTTAACTGAATCCTGAGAAAAGAAACTTGAGCAGGCAGGCTTTATTTCTTCACCTGTGTGCCGCAAACAAGCTGTCAGGTGTGCAGCTTACAAAACTCATCTGTACATTCAGATTCTATTCACCAGTTTTCCCCTCAGATAAATAGTTTACAGACCGGTGTCCATTGCTGCCTTTCCTCCACCATCTCTGCTCGGAGACTTTACCCACCTCAGTCCCGTCTCACCACACGCGAGAGCACAGCGACCTTAGCGCCTGAGCGGGTGCCGTGATAACCTGGCCAACACCTTGGCCTCGCACCGCTGCTCTGACACTACAGTAGCTGATGAGACATCATTCAGACCCACTGGACTCCTCAGACTGGGCCACCGATGCTGTACTTTTACATGCCCCACTGGATGACTGACAGGCTAGTTCCTACAGGGAGGCAGCCTGTGCAGGAGCAGGGTTTAGACTCAAGCATGAGGGTTTAACTCCAAATAGCACAGGGTTAGCAAAGGTACCACTTCAACCAAACATCATCTCACTCAGACAAACTCACTCTGCCTTAATCTGTTAGGTATAGGATTGTACATAAAGATTGATTTCAAATTGATTAATCTAACGGTAATTTTTTCGATTAATTTAACAACTAATTTTGCACATTGTAAAGAAAAAATGTTGCCTGTTATTTGATTTACATACCAATTTATCCAAAATAAATATAAATAAAAACACATATAATCAATAAATCTGGTAGCTGGAGCTTGTCCGGGGGAATCCCTGCTAACACTGGATGCAGCAACGCAGTGACGCACGTAAATCGAGTCGACCCAGCCCTAGTTTGGGATTTTTTTAATCCATTCCTGTGGTTCCTGGTTGCTACTGGCCTCTGCTAACTCATTAGTCATTACTTCAGAGGCGGTTTGGCCATCTGGCAATTCTGGCAAATGTGAGAGGAGCCGGGTCATTTACTTTGGGGTGGGCCAGTCAGATTTTTTAAATATATAAATGCATCGTTTCATAGGACGGGTTGTTTTTGCACTTTCACTATGGTAATAATAATAATAATAATAATAATAATAATAATAACAATAATAGGCTGGCCTGGCCCCAAGATAGGCCAACCCAATCCGAGGGTATTGAAATTGGGACATTCAGTCAGAAATGTCATGAGAGAGAGTGCAACAAGAGCTGATTGTCTGTAAGGCTAGGTTAGCTACTATTGTCAGAACAGAAAACCATAGCTAGATAATGGAACTTAAAAAAAGGAATGGCGGTGCTGAAAACGTTAGAGAAAGCAAAACAAAAAGGTCTCTTTAGCTGAAGAAGAGGGCAGCAGTGCTGCAGAGTGCAAAGAGAAAATACAGGGAGCTCAAGTCATTTTCACACAATCGACCCTACTTATGTATGTTAGCTCCAGTGTTTTTTTGAGTGCAGCCTGTCTTAAAATGTCATTGCGTTGTGATAATTGTTTACAAGTGTTAGCTAGTCTGTTACTGAATCTAGCCTGTGATTTAAGGTAAACAGATTGCTGTAGACTACTTGCAATACAGTCTAACACATCAGAAACCTATTGCAATAGCCATGTAGAAATGTCGACATTTGTAACTTTGCACACAAGTAGCTTGTCATATATTAAAATTAAACATTACATATATGCATACATAGGCCACAGTATGTTAGTCATCCCTATAGGGTGGAACATAGACTTCTATTACAGGATCTCATATTCAATAGTTAGAGTTATAATAAGCTTACTTCTGTTCTCTGCATCGATTCAAAACTACAATGCAGCTGAACCCAGTGCAGACAGCTCATCTACTGCAGAGTCAAGTGCAGTGGATGTAGGAAAACAGCAATGAGAGAGACGCACCCTGACTCAGATGCTGCCAGTTTCTTCATTTTGTTGCTCTAAGTAACTATGATTAACCTTTAGGATAGGAGGAACCTGTGCAGATCACACTTACACACCTTTACACCACACACACAACTGCACACGCAGCACACTAGCAACACTTTAGCATACTTTAATTTAATTCACAAATAATTAAATTTCTTAAAGGATTTAAAAATGTACAAATCTGTTGTTACTATTACTGCTGCTATTAGCTGTAGTTTTTGCTAGGTAGATATTCTATTGCCTTTCGTGCTGTTGTTATTACTTGTTTGTATTCATGTGTGTTCCTGTGATGAGAGCAGTCAGTGAGAAAACATTTTGCTGCGATGTTTACATCATATACTGTGTTCAAAAGCTAGGATGTTGCTGGAATCTTTACAGCTAGTCCACTAGTCTTCTAGTGGTCTGTGAGGAAGGATACTTAGCCAAGCAGAGACAGAGGAGTGTGTTAGATGTAGGAAGAAACTGTTTCGTACAAGTAACACCCTGGAGTAGAATATTATACTATTAAAAACAAGTGTTTATATGTGTTTGTACATTAAGAGTTTAACTTAAAGACAAGACAGATGTTTGCAGGCTGTGTCCGGCTCCATGGCAATTAGGAATAAACTCTACAGCCCGAAATGATATTAAAAGAACAAGTCGCCATTTCTTATTTGTAACTGCTAGATTTCTCTGTAATTGGAACTTCATACTTCACTTTCTACACCACAGTGTAGGAAGAGTCTTTCACATAGATTAAGATAAAATTTTAATGATCCCTATTGGGAGAATGGGTCATTGGAGCAGCAAAATCATTTAAATGCCTCAGAAAGAGGAAGACAGAAAGAATATAAGTTGAGGTTAAACAAAGGAAGGAGATTAAAACATAACATATCTGTGATTTACCACACAAGAACATATTGGAAGTAAAATAATGAGGATTAAATACAGTAGATGAATAACAGGATTTATACTCTGTGTGTGAAATAAAAGAGCAGAACACACAGGAGATATGCACAAATGGGAATTAGTCACATTCACAGGTCCGGAGGTGTATGTGTAGATAAACTGTGGATTCATGCTGAGAAGGCTATTTAATTTATCAACTCATCTGCATACGTATGCAAATGTGAAGGATCTGCAGATTTGCACATGTGGATTACGAGCTCTTAAAGTGATACTGTCCAGCAGAACGAAGTGACAATGTGCAACATGTGACACCGTCTGCTATAACTCAACAAATTAAGTTTTTCGTAACAGTGTTCTGCTTGACTTTCACAGTCGCAGCATTTGTTTGGAGTTCCACTGGTGAAAACAAAGTAAAAACTGAATTGAGAAAAAAATCAATAATAAAAGAACCGTGTTGAAAATCCCTTTATAAGACAATCTGCCGTGCAAACATTCTGTGGTGTTACTGTTTGTCGTTATTGACTCGCCACTTTATCGGGAAAACCGTATTCGAGAGGAGCCCGTACTGATGCCTGCAATGCCTCTCTCAGCAGGAAAGACACAGTTTGGTTGTAGGTGAATTAGAGCTGCACGATTTGAAGACAAAGTCATATTGCGATTATTGTGGATAATATTGCGATTTGCGAGTGCGATTAGATTATAATGGAACAAATGGTACCAATTATCTACTTGCTTGATTATCAACAAACACTGACATTTTGAAATTTGTTTTTCTCAGCTTGAACAAACGATAAACAATATTTAGAACAGTAACTAGTAAAAAAGATGTAAAACAAAACAAGGGGAGCATGTTGTTCTGTAGAGATTCAGTTCACAACTTATTTAATATAATAGTTTTTTACCACTAGTTTAATGCCCTGCGATGGACTGGCGACCTGTCCAGGGTGTACCCTGCCTTTCGCCCAATGTCCGCTGGGATAGGCTCCAGCCCCCCTGCGACCCTGTACGCAGGATAATGCACCGATACACCGATAGCCAAACACAAACCTTCCTTATCTTCTCCCAGTTTTCGTCTGTCTCGCTTCCACTGCCAACGACACATATGTGTTTGTCACAGAACGACCGGAGCACCGGCATTTCTCTCGTTGCTCCGGTCGCTAATGTGAATATAAAACAACACAAGGATTATGTAGATTAAATCAAAGTTATACCAGTGTTCCTGTTAGATTCTAATATTTCATCATTTGCAGCAGTTTCCTTTGTGAAAGAAATTAACGGTGGATCGATGTGTTTAATAGCTACATTACATAATAAATATTATTCAGCTCCGCATACAGTAAATGGTCTTGAAAAACATGTAAATGGTGTAAGAATGAATGGGACATGCTGGTAGCTGGCACTGTAATGACTCTCTTCTGTCATCTCCAGTAATTATTTACATCCCTGAGGAATAACTTGTCAGGCAGCTGTATTGCCAGCCTTGACTGCAGGGAGATCGCTCTGTGCTCTCTTTTCTCCTGACACCATTTTCATATCTCTCTCTCTTTCTCTATCTTCCTCCAGGTGAAGTGGTTCGATGCCAACACCTTAGGTAACAACTAAAAGACCCCTCTCTCTTTCTCTCTTCCCCTCAGCACTACTCTGTACCTGTTAAACACAGGATTAAAGTGCACTCAGCAGGGTGCAATTATACAGCAAGCACTGTTACATCCAGGGTTAAACACAAGCCTCTCTCTGCTCGCTTGTCTGCTGCAGGCCGCTGCAGCCTGAAGGTAATTGTATTGCTGTCAGCCCGTGGTTGATGAGTTGCCAGCATAACTGCTTTACGGTTTGACCTCTGGTTTTCAAACAAGTGCCCTGGTCAAGGATCTGCACTGGGCAGATGAGGGATGAGAGGGTGGCCGGTGAATGCATTTGTTTCTGCTTGTGTGTGTGTGTTTGTGGTTGGTGGATGCAGGGTAAACATTTTTGTCCTGTAATGCTTTGTGCTCCTCCATGTCCTCTGTTATTCGTATCTGTGTCTTAAGTTCAGTTCTCTGCCTCAGATTAAAATCATTATTCATGTTATTCTATTGAATTGTTAGATGTTAGACACACATGGATTTTTCCTGGTGACATTTGTACAGAGGCACAGCGACACGTGCTGATACACATGGTTCAAGGACAACAAGACATGACACGCAGCACAGCCACAGCGCCAGACACTACATTACTCTATATTTATGTCTTGACATGTTATCCTTTAAACTTGGTATTTTCGTTTTCTCCTGACGCTCTTATGCCAAAATAAACAGGATCAGAAATGACTAGCTTGTAATTTGTCAGCCTAGAACTCTTGAATGTTTAAAATAAAAGACGAAGCAATTCATCATGTTGGAATTGCTTTGTGAAATAAAAAACTTAGCTGGCATACAAAGTTTTTTCCCTTCCTTAACCATCTCCACAACCTAGGGATGAATGCTAAATCATTTTTCAGTAATTTCCGAATCTCAATAAAGTTTATTTGGTCTGCAACACACATTATTAATAGTCTTAACAAGCTGTAGGATGTGATAGAATTATTTGGCACTCACTGATTTTGCTGACTCTAATGACAATTGTTTCCAGTGCCTGCCAGTGTTAGTACTGTTTACAATCATCCAAAGACAGTTAAATCGAAGAAAGGTGTTCAAAAAGACAACATTCTCCACATAAACAGTCTAGCATTAGATGATTGCATGATGTCATTCTCAGACAGGCAGTTAGCAGTTAGCTCATTAGTGGTTATTAGTGTGCAAATTGGTAACAGCTGGTGGATAGAGATCCATTGTCCTAATCTTCCAGTTAAACTTTTAGGCACATCACAGTGGATATGTTTTAAATTACCACTACAATGCAGCAATATAAAAGCACTGTGAACACAACAAGTTGCTTTGTCAAACTTGTTAGCAAACAGTAGCCTGTTGACACATCTAGCAGCTATGGAGCAACATTAGCGCTCATTTGCAATCCTGTCTCTAGCTTTTTTCGGTTCCCTGGCTATTGAGCTGCTAAATGCTCCATCATGCTAGCCAGCTAGTGGCTAAGTTTGTCTGTCCGGTCTTGGGTGCTGAGCAGATAGCGTACAATATGTTTCTCTGAGGTTTTTAAAAACATTTTAACTGAAAACAGAGTTATGATAATTCTCTGTGGGTTTGTCATCACGCTAGACGTGGTCATTCCATATATTGTTAAATGAAGCAGTAAAGTAATGTCAGCTCAGCCAGCTATGGAATTTCATTAGGGATTGTCAGTCAGATATGAAATCTGTTAGTTACGTTGTCAGACAAGGCTCGCAATTTGCCCGTGTTTTCATGTGAACATTCCTGTCATTCATGTCATGGTTATATCTGAAAACTACTGAGTAATGTGAAGTATGCCTCTAATGTGATATTTCACTAATTGTCAGCTCAACTGGAATGTCTTTCTACGCTATTAAAGTTTACTAAAGTTAAATAACCTTGGGAAGACAACAGCAGGCAGCTGAATAATTTTATTTGATTAATTTCATATAGAAACTGCATATTTGTGAGCTTATTCTTGATGCAAATCCTTGTGCACTACTATGCAAAACACAAGTACAGGCATAGAATTTAATCTGCAGAGAACATTTGTTTTAATTTTAAATTGCAATCGCTGGCCAGCCCTACTTCATGCCTCCAATTACTCTTTGAAAAAAGGAGAAGTGCATGCTCAGGAGCCTGGCCCTTGTCTGTGATTACATGACACACACACACACACACACATACACACACACACTGAGGTGGCAAGGTTGATCACCTGAGGCAGTCATGGGGTGGAGGTGGGAATGTGGGAGAAATGCCAGGCTGACAGCTGAAGAAGGGAGAGATAGAGGTGTGAGAGAGAGTCCAGAGTGTTAAGTGGACGTGTGTGTGTGTGTGTGTGTGTGTGTGTGTAGATGTGTGTGTTTGTGACAATGAGCAACAATCAGGAATATAGAGCGCTTCTTTGGATGTGTGTATATTTAAGTGCTGTTTCATAGTCTATAGCGTGGGACAGAATGAGGCCTCTGCACTGTCGTGGCGTGGATGAGTGTAAGAAGTAAGAGAGGGATATAAGTGGAAGTGAAACACAGGGTATTTAAAAAAAAGTAGGACTTTTTAACAAAACAGAAAGGAAAAGCAAGAAAACAAACTGTTGAGATAATAGAGAAATCACACAGTTGGTGTGTGTGTGTGTGTGTGTGTGTGTGTGTGTGAGCAAAACACAGTAGACATTTGGAAGATGTGAAATAACAAAGATGTTGTTCTTGCTGGCAGCACACTCATTGAAAAAAGGTCTCTTCAACAACCACACATGCGTGTGTGAGTGCGTATGCAAACAGCGTGTCAGGCTCATTCATTTACCAAACTGTGTGACGGCATCAGTTCAGAGCTGACTCAGTGGTTTGGGAGCCCTCTGGGGTGACTTTTAGCACCAACAGGAGCGCTTGTTTTTGTTGCCTCCGTCACGATGCCTCATTCTCTCTGTGGCAGCTCATTTTTCTCCCTGTCAAACAAAATCACCACGATTCTGTTTAGGTAATAGAATATTCAAACATTTAACATCCATTCAGATGACAGGCTTTCCCTCTTTTTAACAAGGAGTTTCTGATAAAAATAATAATTACCTTTCAAAACCACAACAAGGGAATGATAAATAGCTCAACAACTCAGAGGTTGCTCAGAGAGGGGCAATAATAAAAGTTTTTACTGCCCTGTCCATGCCTGTCTTTTACTGACCGAGGAGATGGCTCAGATTTATTGTTGCGTGTAGCAGACATGTTGGTCTCTTGTTCAAATCACACAGTGAAAATGGTAAATGTAAATGATCAGGGTTCTCTTCTAGATGATTTCTAAAAGAGGGCTCATTGTTAAAGCTACCAATACTTATCAGAAGCACTCACTTGAATGGCCATGACATTAGGATTTCAATAATGCTTTTATGTAGGTGATGCTCATCCCATGTTTCCTGTCATTCCTGTCAGCGGTGCCTAGTAAAGCAGAGATAGCAAAACAGTAATTTTTAAAGAGTCTTTGAATCCATCATCGTATTGATAAAATGTCAGTATATTATATTTTATATCCTCTATAGGAGAGCAGCTATTTCTCAGAGTAAAACAAGACCACTTGCTGCACTGTGCAAAACGGTGTAGGCCTATGTGTTAAAATTCGATTGTGTTATTTCACAAGACAAATTACTTTCAAGTCGTAAAATTAAATTAACAATGTCCAAGTTCTCAGACAATAGCCCTAATAAATAATAAAATGAATTATGGTTTGAGTCCATTACAGGTGCCTCAGTTTGTTCTTCAGTAGGTTGTTGTAGTTGATGCTGAGGCTCTGCAGAGTTTTTTTTTTTTTTTTAAAGTTGATGTAGCAAATTTGTTGGCAAACTGCTGAATGTGTAAATAAACAACTGTTACATAGCACCATAAACATTCCTTAAAAGTTGTGTTTCTAGCCATCTGGTGAATGTAAGTACAATATTCCCTCTCTTTTAGCTGTGTGTTTTTACCTCTGAATGAGAGCTAAAAGCTGCTTATTTTCACCAGCTAGATGCTAACTGTGTCTCTCTGCTGTTTGTTGAGCTGCTGAGAAGGTAGTGTTCAATGAGTGAACAGCTGTCTGCTGCAGCCGAAAACAAAGAGCAGTGAGAGTAAATCAAAACAGTAAAGTTGCGGGCGGGACAGCTCGATCAATGAGCTAACAGTAAATTAAAAGTTGTTATAAAGCTCCGTAAAGCCAAGAGGAGCTGTAATTTTCTGTAGCTTCATCACTACGATTACCTTCTTTTCACACTGTCACTGTCACATTGTTTTCGCATTACCGTATATATTATAGTCTCTTATGACAGGCTGATACAGTGCTGTTGATGACTTTCCACAAACGTTTAAGAATTTGTGATTCATAGACACAAAGTCTGACTTCAGCTTTAAGTGGGAGAATGAAGAATGCAGCTCATTAATTTTCCAACATTAAGAGTTTCTTATCAGTCTCCAGGGGCCTCATTTATAAAACTGTGTGTAGACTCCCCACTTAAAATGTACATGTGCACAAAATCCAAAAATGTCGTATGCGAAAAAATATTTAGACTTCTAAAACCATGTGTACGCACACTTGTAGGCAATGTTCCCTTTATAAATCACAATCAACTTGAAACGTGGCGCCCGTGAGGGAGCTCCAAGTCCGACCCTTCAAATGCCCTTAGTTGCCTGTAAATGGTCAGTGAAACGCCCCTCTTTAATATTTATACGTACTGACTGCATGAAAAAAAAAGGAGGCAAATTCTGACAGAAAAGCTACAAAACGAAATTTAACTCAGTGTGACACTGACATTCCTTTTGGTGAAGCTGAAACATGTTGTTTGGTGGGTAAAAAACACACTTCCATGCAAAGCTTGAGGAAAGGGGGTGCTGCAGATATATATATCCCTTTTACAAGCAATCTGCAGGAATAGTCATCCCTCCAGAGTAGTGACGTCGCTGGCTGGAAGGGGGGACACACACATGCAAGACGAGATGACCCAGGTACTAAATTAGATTCCCCCGTTTGAAAAGACAGTAAACAAAACACATTCCACTTGTGTTTAAACATTTATTTAGGCTACACAAACAGTCCACTCACTCTCTTAATTAGTTAAAAGAAATATGACTTAATGTAAAATGACAATAGTAGTACACTGAAAGATTTACTCAATAAACAGTGTTATATTTTCCATAACGTGTTTTTACAAGCAGCACATCACGTCCACATGGTGGCGCACAACGCTTGGCTTAATTAGGCAACGAACATGTTCTAACAATTCATAGTCTTCAGTCACGTGACATGCGCGGTGACCTGGAGGGCAAAACAACGGATCAAAATAGCGGTTCACACCGCGAATCCCCCGTAGAGACACCGCAAAAGCATTCAAATTTTATTTGATCACCTGTCAACTTAGGAAAAAGAAAGATATGAACACAAACTGCAATGACCAATGACCTTTTAATGTCTGCTGATGATGGCTTGTGCTCAGGCCTAATCCTCCTGGACCTTAGCGCTGCAATTGACGCCGCTGATCACAACATCATGTTAGAAAGACTGAGGCACTGGGTCGGGATCTCTGGTACTGCTTTAGGCCCCGTGTCCACCAAAGCGTTTTTTGCCAGCTGAAAACGCCACCTGCTGTTCTGAAAACGCGTAGCTGCCAGCGCTATGGTGCGTTTTGGAGGCGCAGTGGTTTTTTTCGAGAAGCTGTGGTTGCTATGATACATAATTTCTGTGGAGGCGATGTGCTACAAGTACAGTAGCCTACTTAATTTACTGAATGTAAAAATGTCACCACAAAGTACGTAGGCCTACTTGCTCTGGCTCTCGCTCTGCATGAAAAGAAGGCTGAAACATGAGAGTACAGACTTTTCCGTACGTGTGTTCATGAGAT
>JAPMOB010242514.1:0-13828 GCA_029875015.1 Lepomis gibbosus | reverse complement strand
TTTACAGTCACACGGAAAGCTCTCCTCTTCTGGCGACCTTCATCTCTGACCCGAGTGGACGTCAGAGATGAAGGTCGCCAGAAATATTAGCGAGATGAATCTAATAAATTACAATCTGCATCCTGCTTCCTCACTCACACACTGCAAAACCTGAGCTCTCAAAAACAAGAAAAAAAGCATTAAAATGGGGGGAAATTACTTAAAACAAGCAAAATTATCTGCCAACAGAACGAGAATATTTCACTTAGTTAAGGCTAAAAAAATTTGAAACTAGTGAAATTCTCTAATAAAAAGCCGCCTGGTGAGAAGAAATATCTCGTCAGACAAAAAACAATGTTTCGCCTTCAAGAAAGATAATTAATCTGATTAAGGTTTTAGTCTTTGTCTTGGCTTTATTCTTATAGTTTTTATTTAGCCTTTGTTGCTTTAACACCCTTTCTATGGATGTTTCCTGAAAAACTAGATTTAATTTAAATAACTAAACGTATCTAATTCAGATGTAAAAATACTCTGGTGCAAGTAATATTCCTGCAGTGTTACTTAAAAGGATTAAAGTACAATGAAACTGTGACATCATTAGATTATTATTCCTCGTGTATTAAAGCAGGATGTTACTGCTGTCCTCGTCGAGGTGGAGCTCATTTTGTATCTGAATAATAATTCTTTTTATTGTGGATCAATCTGCTGATCGTCTCCATTCATCGACTGATTGTTTCAGCTCTACTTGAGTAAACTGTGTGGTGGTTTATTTTACGTCTTAATTTGTAAAGTGACAAGTTAGCTGTCAGATAAGTGTCGTGAACTGAAAAGTATTAAATATTAAATTAATACTGCATATTTCCTGCTGATGTGGTGGAGTAAAAGTAGAAAGTGGTGTGAAAAGAAGAGACTTGACTGTGTGACTTGATTCACTGTGTGCAGGAAAGCAAAAAGTTTCCACGCTGGACGCTGGCTCCTCGGGTTCAGTGGGTTTGAGCCGCATCCAACGTCGGGATGGGGATCAAACCTCAATAGTGTTTTGGACTGAACTGTGTCGTCAGCACAGATTATCAGAAACATGAAAATGAATATTGCTTGTCAGATCGGTAACCGTGTTCAGTCTTTGAGGAGATTTAAAATATTTGAAATATTTCAAAAAAAAAAAAAAAGCTTAATTTAAAGAAACTTTTGTTTTTCTGATGTTTTTATTCTTTTAATCCTTGGGTGACTCATCGGATTTAATTTGGGACCCCTTTAAGTCAAGTCCTCTAAATGAAAGCAGAGGTGTCATTAACAGCGGGGACGCTGGGGACATGTCCACGCAACTTTTTGAAAAGATGTTCTCAAAATAGCTTGCAGCAAAAAAGGCTTTGAGAAGGATTTGTTTGCACAATAAGACGCAGTGCAATTTAAATATAGACGAAACAAAAAGCTGCATTATAGTCTGTTTTTATATTTGTGAACTGTCACCTGCCAGCTGAATTTTTTGTTTCTCTTTATATAAATACAGACATTTCCTCCATAAATCAGAGCAGAAAATGTCTCCAGAATCCAGATCCGATCACGAGATCGGAAATCAGCCCGACCACGTTGTTTCAGACTCGGAATCAGACGTTACCTCCCGATCAGGACTCGGATATAAATGTATATATAGATGTGCTTTGCAAACACTGTGGCTCTTTTATTTTTGTATTTGTTTACATGCCTGCCGGGTCTTTTAAGTTGAGGTGCTATTTGTTTTTATCTTAGACTTTTTTTATATTTACTGTTGCACTAAAGTCCAAAAGTGAAGAATTTATATTATTTATTACTTGATTGTTGAAGCTACCTCACAGACGTGTTCTGTTTGGTAACAGTTTTTCGCTCTTCTTTATTCTTTTTTTTTTAAGTATTATAGAAGTATCGGATCGGGACTCCTGATCGGGACATCCCTATTTTTAATGCTCCAATTGTCTGGCGGAGGACCCCCCACAGCCCCCTGTCATATATTTCAACATTTCTTTTTTCTTTAAAATGGTGTTAAAAACTTCTCGTGATCCACGTGTATCGTCCGTCACTTTTCAACACAAAGTGACGCCCTTGAGTGAAATCGGCCTCGTGGTACTCGGGTCTGACCTTCCTCCTCACCTGTCTTTACCCTCCTCAGGCGCTGCAGCGTGTCACCTGTCTTCAGCCTCACCTGTTCTCCGCTCCGCCCTGTTGGTCCAGGCTGGGCAAAACGCCTCGCTCATCTGCAACCTGACGTCCAGCAGCGCCATCACCTGGTACCTTCTGCAATCAGATCAACTGCTGCCTCTGCTGACGGTTACATCAAGTAAACTGGGAATGGAACTAGATGACTTCCACTCCGCAGACAGCCGCATCAGCAAACGGGGAAATCTGACGAGCGGGATCAGTCTGGAGATCCTGGAGGTGGAGCAGAAGGACGCCGGCCTGTATTTCTGCACGGGGCAGTATAAAGGAAGAGTTTGTGTTAGCAGAGGAATTCATCTGGCTGTGGAGGGTAAGAAAGTTATTTATTTATATAGAAATACGTTTTAAATAAGATTTAAGACGGTTTTATCTCTGAGGATGAAAATAAATGTTTCACAATGAAGAGAAGGAAAAATGAAGGATTGTACTTTAGCAGGAGAAAAAGCTTAAACGTCTTCAAAGTCCTTCAGTTTTAGAAATGCCAGAAAACAGCAGTGCTTTAAGCTCACAGTTTGCAGGTAATCACCAGAAAGAAAAGCACTGGACAAGTTTGATCTGATGATGGTGCTGGAGGAAACGTGGAGAAATCACTAAATTACTGCAGACACATTTCTCTTATTGTCAACCTGTTGGTGGCGCTAGAGGGAAAGTCAGAGGATCACCAAAGTCCGTAGGATTCATCCTCTGGGGAACATGAATGTCTGCACAAAGTTTTAGACGTGATAACTTGAACTTCATGCATGATTTGCCCCCTAAATGCCCTTCTAAACAAAGATAAAAAGTCATTGTTTTGCCCCTCGTCAAGGAAGAAGAAGGGAATAAAAGTCAACGCCCAGCTTCAGTTGTTCCAATGAGTGTTACTGTAAGATACCAGTTTTTCTTTTTATTTAATATCTTTAGAGAGACTAAGTAAATGAAAGAGTCTATTTGAGATCAGTGGTTAGCATGATGTCAGTTATTATCTAACTTCTTCTCTCTTCACTGGATGATCAGGTTACATGCAGAATTATGAAGTAATTCGAAGCCCTTAAGCATTTGAGTTCTACATGCTTCACGTGGATTGTCAAAGGTTAATTAAGGTGAATTAAAACAGTTCATTTGGTTTCAAACCTGTCAGTCAAATTCTGACTGTTCTTGTGGTTCACAGGAAAATGATAGAGTCGCCTGGGTTTTTCCCCAGCTGGCGCTCATCCCTCCCCACATGGAAATAACCTATGTGAGGATATATGATAATATATATATGCTGCATAATGCATATATGCGTATATAGGCAAAATATAGGCAAAATTGAGGTGCATTTCTGTGCACATACAGGCCATATAGGTCTCGGGTATTGCTTCTTTATATCCACACACTGTGGGCGTAATGGAGCAGTGGATAAGACTATGCCTTTGGTGTGAGAAACCCGAGTTCAATCCCCCACTGTGACCCATCCACCATTGTGTCCCTGAGCAAGACACTTAACCCCTCGTTGCTTCAGAGGCGTGTGACCTCTGACATGTATAGCAATTGTAAGTCGCTTTGGATAAAAGCGTCAGCTAAATGAATAAATAAAATTTACAAGGTCAATTTCTTGTATTGAGATAGTGGAAATGTATAACAAAATCATTTGTCTTATTTTGGTTCTTGTATTATTTGATTGTTCTTAAGTAAATAATGTAAATTCCTACATTTTGGGCTATTATTTATGTTGCCTAGTAGCTATGGATTTTAATCATTTTTATTGATATATAGGTAAACATATAGGTGCATATATGTGTACATATATACATGCACCTATATAGGTACATGTATGCATGTATATATGTACATATAATATAGGAAAACGGGCAATTTTAAATATGTTACATATATTAAAAACCTATATGCTTATATAGATTATTTCCATGTAGGATCCACTCTTGGCTGACATATATTTCCAGAACGGTAAATATCAAACATCTTAAGGAAGACGGGAAGTCAAAAACTAAATCGATCAGTCAGTGACCCGCTCCTGTGTTCTGTGTTTCCAGGAGCTGACGGGGAGCCAGCCAGGCAGCCATGTTGGAGTCTGGGGATCTGTGTTCTTCCTGCCTTACTCCCCCTCTGTTTCGTTTTCATCACCGGAGTCTACCTGTGCACAGGTGTGTGTGGCTGGTTGTGTTTTCTACTATCTTTGGGAGGACCAAAAGTTTAGACAATGAGAGAGACGGCGGGTTTGGAAACTTCTTCTAACTTTAACTCTTGGTATTAAAGTGAGAATTAAGTTTAGGTAAAGATTATGTCTGTGTGTCAGTGTCGCCACCCAGTGGTGGAAAGCAGTTACATTTACTCAAGTACACTTTTGAGGTCATTCTACTTCACTTGAGTAATTCCACTTTATACTTTTTGTTACTAGTTACTTTGCAAATTCACGTTATTAATGCAAAATATAACTAAGACATTTTAATTAAAGATTTTAGATTAATTACTCAGCAATATATTGTTGTGGTAAAACTTTATTTTACCTACATGCCTTTGCTAATTATATATCTACTATTATGTTCAACTTCTGTGGTTTTTTAAGGCTGCAGAGAACAGTCTGCTTGCTGTAAGTGCTGTTTGTACTCCAGATGCTGCAAGCAGGTAGTTATACTTGCAGCTGCAACATGAAAGTAATACTACTACTCATTATATCTATAAATATAGTAATAATATTTACAGTATATTTGTCTGATTCTGAAATGTGACTCTTTGCATGATGAGTGCTTTAAGTTTTGCTGCTTTGTATACTTTGATGATGGTACTTTGTACTTTAACTTGAACAGAATATTTCTACACTGTGGTGTTGCTTCTTTTACTTCAGTAATAGATCGGAGTACTTCTTACACCATTGCTTTCAGCATCCTGTTTGAGTGTATGTCAATATAAAATCTAAAATCAAGTTGAACATATACACAGAACAAAATTATAAACACAACACTTTTGTTTTTGCCCCCATTGAAAATGAGCTGAACTTTCTGTGTACACAAAAGGCCTGTTTCTCTCAAATACAGTTCCAAAGTCGTTTCAGAGAATTTGGCAGTAAATCCATGTGTTGCACTGCGTGAGGGAAACGGTGGTCACACCAGATACTGACTGGTTTCCGGGCCCCCCCAGTACAGTGAAGCTGCACATTTTGGAGTGGCCTTTTATTGTGGCCAACCTAAGGCACACCTGTGCAATCCCCATGCTGTCTGATCAGCATCTTGATATGCCACACCTGTGAGGTGGATGGATTATCTCTGCAGAGGAGAAGTGCTCACTGACACAGATTTTGACAGATTTGTGAACAATATTTGAGAGAAACAGGCTTTTTGTGTCCATAGAGAAAGTCTTAGAACTTTGAGGTCAGCTCAAGATGAATGGGGGCAAAAACAAAAGTGTTGCGTTTATAATTTTGTTCAGTATATTATATTATTGTGTGTTCAATTAAAATTAGCTCCAGTTGCGTAGTCATTCAAGTGAAGTGAAATAAAAATAAATAAATAAATCTGCTGAAGCATGTGCGCTTTCTGAAAGGAGAATGTGTTAAAAGTTAATGAAAAACAAAAATAGAGAAACATTCTTCCTTTTTCACATTGCTCTTAGTTCCAGAGTTGATCAGTGCACGGCTTGAATCATCACATGTAACACGAAAAGATGCTGTAAAACTTGCACTCTGAAAATTACAACACAATGTATATTTCAGTGTTCGTTTTAGTCTGTAATAGCAACACAAACTTTTCCCCAATAAAAGTATCAAGTGAACTTCACATCCCATCACAACATTTTCACTTCAGAGTCTAACTGTTCATAAAAGCCCAGAGGTGAAATGAATTTCTTGCTCTCGTCCTCTGTGGACCTGAACATGTTCTATGACCTGAAAACTGTAATGCCAGAACAAAAAAAAGTTGGTTTAACAACCAGGTACTGATCATCCAGCAACTTTAATAATTGCTCAATTATGGTCAATAAGGAAGACGGAAAAAAAGAAGTAACAATTAAAATCAGCATAAATCAGCTTGTTATCAGAACTATTTAATGTTCCAATAGATGGCAGCATAAACGAGCTCTCAGATACAAAGTGTCTCGTTCTCACAGTCTTTTCTTACATCTGAACACATCACAGAGAAATGAACTATTTTTAACACTGCTGATTTATATTCAGTGTCTAAAGATGAAAGAAAAAACACATGTTCATTTTATTTTTAATTCTATTAGTAACATCGACTATGTGCCAAACAAATCCCTCAAAGTTAAACTGATGCTACAGAGCTCGTTTTAAACATGAAACTGAAAATAAAGCAGGTGAAGGCAAAGTAGGTCAGCACAAGGTCCTTAATACAGGAAGTCAGTGAAGGAGAAGGTTCCCAACCTCTTTCCTTGATCAAGGTTTTTGTGAGGTTGTTTGTTGATAATCAAGAAAACTTCAAGCTATATATTTATTTCCCAGAAAACTCTGAGGAGGTTTTATAAGCTTCCCCAGAGCTCGATTCAAGCCTGCTTCAGCAGCAGCCCGTACGGTCGGATGGACTCCTGCACGATGGCCCTCGTCTGGACGTCGTTGCAGCCTTGAGGGATGTAGACCAACCAGATGTCTTCTCTCTGGCACTTTGTCCTCTTCTCCGGGTTGATGCGGTTCTGAAGAACCACTTTGTACGTCTTCCCATCCACTTTGGACTTAAACTTCTTGCAGTACTTCTCCGCCATCTTGATGTCTGGCGTGGAGTACACCCCTCTGCCCCTCGTCTCCCCTTGGACCAGAGACGCTGCAGCGGCATCCAGAAACTGTGGCTCTTCCACGAAACTCTTGTCGCGGGTCAGGATGATGCCGAGGGAGCCGTCCATGTTGTGTCCGTTGTAGGAGACGGGCCAGGCGTCCTTCCCCGTCCCGAGCCAGGTGTCCCCGCCATCGTATTTTTGCATGACCCGCAGGGCGGCTCGGTTCCACCCACAGGGACGAATGTACTGCTCGTTGCCACGCATGAACTTGGTGTTGTCGCCGTCCTGGAGGTGGACAGAGGGGTCAACAGGGTCAGAGCGGGAGACACTTGCAAGAAAATGCTAATATGCTACATGCTAATGACAATATGTTCTGCTCTGTCAGTCGGTCATGATGTCAGCTGTTATTTATTTACTCACCCGACTCACTTCCTTCCTCATTCAACCCCGTTCCTTCATTTCAGTACATCCAAACAAGTGATTACTAAACAAACACTGTAGTAACTTTACTGTGTGCGTGAATGCTGCGAGCATTTTGCAGCCTTTGTTCTTTTATACCTTCATTTTAACTTTATTCTACACCAGAAAGTTAACAAAGAGATTCAGCGTTATGTAAGACGTGCATCACCTGACCTCAGCTTTATGAACTCACCTTTATGTTGGTGAAGTCGTAGTCGTACTGAGGATGGAAGAAGTCCTGAGGGTTGATTTTCACCGTGGTTATGAGGCTCTGATCAGGCCCGGCGGTGGAGGGGCCTTCTTTCAGAGCTGGGGGCGAGCTGTACATGTCCTGACCGTCCAGTTCCTGCAGGGACAAACTCCCTATACTTGGGTACTCCAGCTCCTTAAACCCTTCCTGCTTGTAAAACTCCCTGAGAGCCACGATGTTGATGAAGTCCTGCGGGGTGAGCTGGGAGGCTCCGCTGGTCTGCTCGACGTTGCAGCCGGAAAGAGCTGACAAGGCCTCAAAACACAGCTTAGTGTCAGGCATGGTGCTGCGAGGAAGAGAGGCAGCAGAGAAGAAAGTTTCCTCGTCCCTGTTTCTTGAAGTAAAGGCAGGAAAATAGGAGTCGAAGTCACTTTCTGCCAGCTGCTCCGACAGAAACAACTCGCCCTAGTTTCAATTTCATGCTTTTACTTTCACTTCCTGACTGTGAGTCACTTACTGAAAGCCCCAGCCTGCTCTGCTCTGAGGGCTGGGCTTCTGTTTTGGTTGTTTGTCCGGGACACAGATTAAATGACCTCTTTCATTTATTTTGCTCAGTCCTTAAAGGTAAAGGTTTCAAAATGATTCATATTTGCTGGTAGAGTCAATGCTGGATTCAGAGTGAATGAAATGCTGTTGCACCTGTTTGCCAGATGGGTTGTGTAATTGTCCCGCTTGTTGAATTCTTAGTGTGTTAAAGTTTAACTGCTGACAACAGCTCAGGTCATCTTGACACTCTCTCCGTCCTCTGCAGGTAAACCAGCTGTTTGCTGCTGTAATTCCATGAGAAGCAGCTCGAGTCTGAGGATCACAGAGGTCAGTAGATGGTGAAGCTGATTTATTTTCTATTAAACAGCTCAGATAAATATATAAGTTTCCACGTAAAGATATAACTTAGAACTTGAGATAAACTCATAAATTATCACTAATGTCCTTTTTCTTTCTTTCATCTGTCCTTTTCTTATTTTGGAAATAACAGCATTAGTAATCCTAATTTTACTGCTACTTTTTGGCTAAAAGCAGGAGTGCAAGACGTATTTGGATTTTTTTCTTAAAGTTGGTATTAAAGGTGGTATTTTTCTTTTTGGCTTTTCTCTCTCCTTTAGTGGCTTATATACATTTTTTGTGCTGTAACAGGTTTGCAAAGTGAAAAAGCCCAAAGTTAGTTCCCATCTCCCACAGAAAACTCTGCTCTGAACTGAAAACAGCATATTTGACAAAGGACTTACTTAGAAAATGAACAAGCCTGTCTTCTCTGTTGCTGGTACAGCCACTATTCTTGACTGTATCTGGTCGGGTTAAAGCTGCATGCAAGAGCATTTCTCCAAATACACGACAATGGCTGCTAAAGAAATGCAGTCCACTAACAGCACAAAACAACCATTGCTAACGTTACCCGGTGCAAAATACTATAGTTTTAACGTAATGGCTTTCCACTTTACTTCACCAGCTAAGCCCCCTTATTACTATCATGTGAACCACTGCTGTTATGTCAAAGTGCTTCGTAACGTTCAGTTTGTATTTACTGATGTTTTTGACCGAACACTCTTAGTTGCTATAACTTACGTGACCCACATAATATACAACATACCATCCATCGTCAACCGCTTATCCTGCGTACAGGGTCACGGGATATACAACATACACTGAACAAAATTATAAAGGCAACACTTGTTTTTGCCCCCATTCATCATGAGCTGAACTCAAAGATCTAAGACTTTCTCTACACAAAAGGCCTGTTTCTCTCAAATATTGTTCACTAATCTCTCAATCTGTGCTAGTGAGCACTTTTCCTCTGCCGAGATAATCCATCCACCTCACAGGTGTGGCATATCAAGATGCCGGTCAGACTGCACAGGTGTGCCTTAGGCTGGCCACAATAAAAGGCCACTTCAAAATGATAAGAATAAAAGATTAAGAAACTGTTCTGGCTCTGCTGTCCTCTCATGGACTCTAAATGCTTTACATGTTCTTATGCTTCATGCTGTGAATGTTACATCCTCTTTGTTTTAAACACTCTGCAGCTCTTTTGATTTTGAAAACATAAACTTTACATATTTTAAAATATATTCAAACTATAGTATATTTTAATAGATTTTTGCAGTCCTTGTTTTTTCTTTTTCTTACTATGTTTGTTGTAAAAAGTGGTCCTCCATAGTTAGGCACCAAAATACAAAATAATAGTTTCGGATTCTGATGAGACTGACGGCTTCGTCTATTTCCTGCAGCGAGCTGTTGAATCTGCAGCTTGATTCTTGTTCTGTCTCTGCAGGATGTGTCTTTGCACTATTCCAGCCTGAAGCATGCAAACAATCCCCGCCCCTCTGGCCAAGGAGGGACAGGATTGGTCAAAACGGATGTCACGTACTCGACAGTGACCAGTCGCAAGAACCCTAACGGATCACATGATCACAGATAAACCCGCTTTAGGGCACGGTCACACGTGCACTAATCCCGGCAAGTTAAATCTGCATGTTGTGCTGAACGCGGTCAGTGCAGTATGTGACAGCCAGTAAGCTATTTAACTGATATTTTTTTATGTAATTTGCTTCCTTAAAATCATTGACATACTCAAAAGCACCACGGAAGAATGTTACTGCTCGCACAGAGTGAAAGTTTAATTGTTTATACTCCCAAAAAGCACTGTTTAAGCTCCTCGTGTTTCACTGTTGTTCACTTGTTTCTGTCAATTTGTTTTCATTTTTAATAAATACATTCTGATGCAACAGCCTCCTGTCGTTTTATCCAACCCATCATTTATAAAATGCTCGTTAAACAAACATGTTATGAATACACATTTAGAATATACAGTTTAAAAACAAATGATCTGCTGATTTACTTTGGATGATACAATCTTTGGACACTTCTTTAAAAAAAAAAAAAAAAAGTTACACATGTGTATAAAAGTCAATAATATTGACACCCCCGGCTCAGAAGCTCAGAGGAGTTTGCTTCGCCTAATAACGTCTGGCTTCCTCATCAACACCAAAGGAGATACAAGACAGATGGAAGCTTTTCCTTTGCTCTTGTTTGAGCAGATAATATAAACTACAAAATAAAAGTTTAACACGTATTTTAATATTATATTATTGTGTGGATATAATACGGTTGCAAGAAAAAGAAAGTATGTGACAGTTTGGAATTACGTGGATTTTTGGATAAATTAGTCATAAAATATTTGATCTTCATCTCAGTCACTACAATAGACAAACTGCTTATGTTTTCATGTTTTAAACTGAACACACCTTGGAAACATTCACAGTGCAGAGTTAGAAGAGAATGTGAACCCTTGGATTTAATAACTGGTTGACCCTCCTTTGGCAGCAATCGCCTCACCTGTTTCCTGTGGTTGCAGATCAGACCTGAACAGCAGGAGGAATTGTGAAACATTCCTCTTTTCAAAACTGTTTCAGTTGATCAAAATTCTAAGATGTCTCGTGTGAATCGCTCTCGAGGTCACAGCTTCTCACTCGGGTGGAGATCATGACTCTGACTGGGCCACTCCAGCTCCAGAAGGTGTATTTTGTTCTCCTGAAGCCAGTCTGTTGATTTGTTTCTGTGTTTTGGGTCGTTGTCCTGCTGCATCATCCATCTTCTGCTTCACCTGGCGGACAGATGACATTCTTACATTCTCTTGTGAAGTGTCGGGCAGTGAAGCAGCACCAAACCATGATTCCCCCTCCACCGTACTTCAGAGCTGGGATGAGGTTTTGATGTGACTTTCTTTGTTTAAGAGGATAAAATATCCACCCAATGTGGGGATTCATTACAAAACCCTCACTCACACACCACTGTGACACTGACCGCTGGAAAACGAGCTACAATAGAAAATGGAAAAGCAGAGTTTAACTGAAATGCAAGTGTGGCAGCACCAAGAGGGAGCTGGTACAGATTTTTAGGGCGCCACCTGGGGAATTTCACCCCAGGAAGTATAAACTAATGTTGACCACACAGCACCATTACAATAGAAAGCACACAGGTTAGTTTTACTTAGGAAGGGAGGGACTGAGTGTGTTTCATTCACATATAAAAATATTCTTTATTTTAAATGAACTAAAATCTCTTAAAAACCAGCCATTTGCCTAAACCCTTCTGACATGGAGCACCCAAGCCAAAACAATTCCAAGAAAGCCAAATATTAATTCAGGCAAATAAATTCAAACAAAGCAACTTCACCCCAAAACAAATTGGTAACCAAAGCAGTCAGTTAATCCAAACCAAGCAAACGTTAATTCAAACAGAACAAACTTTTAGTGAAAGCAAAAACAACCCATAAACGAAAATAAAGAGTAGCACAGTCAGAAGAAGAAGGCACAAACACAAGTCCAGCTAATAATTAAATCTATCAGCACTAAAGAGCAGCCGAACTATCAGAGACAACTCAATTAGGAAGCAATTCAACTGAGAGGCTGATCCTGCGCCTGAAAACCACAAAGGAGAGCCTAGATGAGCTCTCCTGCGGCGGAATCACCACACCTGACACCACATGCAACAGCCGGTAACCTACCGGGCAGCGGAGGGTGACTGACGTAATGCCGGAGAAGGGGAATCCAAAAAACAACAACAAGCAAATATGCAACAGACAGCCAGGAAGAGGAGCCTGCGAGCAATCAGCTTACTGTGAAACAGCGCACATATTTAGAAACTCTCCTTACCAGTGAACAGACTGCAGACGCTGATGTCAGTGCGGCGAGGAGAGAGGCCGCTAATGCGGAAGGTTGGAGCTTTAAAACCTCCCGCGTCCGCTCAGCCAATCCCTGCCAACACTCCCACCTCACATCGTCATTTCCTACAGCTGAACTACAGCTGAACTGTCAAATGTAAAAAACGTAACCGACTCGTTCTGTAGTAGTACTAGGACCCGGGCCACAGACGCTAAGACCGGGAAGAGGAAGACGCCACAGGTTCATGGGTGAAAATTTTAACAGACGGCTAAGCCACCACAGATAGTGCAGCTGAACAGTACAGTCATCCCATCCATTGATTTGTTTCTGGCGGCCCACCTCACTATCATCACTGACCGCCACACATTGATTTTTTTTTACTTGGCCCATTAAAAATTGTATTTCTGCAGAGCTGCGCGCGGCACCTTCTCTCCCTCCGCGCGTTTCCATGCGCGCAGTAATGTCACAGTTGATGTCATGGGACATTTATGCAGCAAAACAAAAACAAACATTTAAAAACTTGACAGGTCAGAAAGAGGAAACTCTGCAGAGGAAACAGAATTAAACTGAAATGTTTAGACGCTCTGACGGAGCTCAGGATCAGGAGGACGGCTGCTTTCCTCCAAGTGTCTCCGTATGAACCTGGACTGTGTGAGACCGTTTGGATGTGTTGAAAAACACAGCATATTATTTAACATTAGATCCTGATGATCCTGTCGGCTTGTCGGGAGATTTAAATATGCAGTCATGCTGCTGTGGCTCGTGCGTAAATGCGAACAGCGTCTCTCTTGATGAGGAGACGCTTCACCTTATTTCACCCACCCTGAAATCCGCTAAACGAATACTACACTTCGAATCATTGAACACCATTGACGGACCACACTGAATATTATAGCATTTAAAAGGCAGTATTTGGAGGTGCGTGTGATTCTCGGCAGGCAGGCAAAACTCGGCATAACACCGACCTCGGTGACCTGACAGCTGGTTACAGCCACGCCTGTTTAAAGTTGTAGCCTACTGCCATAGGAATCAATGGCTGCTTGATGCTGCCAGGTTTATTAGAGCCTGGTCCTGATTTACGTGCTTGCATTAGCAGGGCGGCTGTGGTGGAGATACAGTGGACTGTTCTGGTGGGCTGGTCTGGATTAAAGTCCAGGACCATTTTTTACTCCCAGTCCGTCCCTGCTACCAACTGAGCTGACCAGGTTCACTGAAGACCAGTCTAAAAGCATAATGAAAAATGTCCCAGTGCTAAACTGTAGCCTACTATCATTTTGTTATCTCGAAATCTCCACATAATCATCTCGTTATCAAGGGAAAATGAGTCAATTTAACGTATGAATGTTTGGCCGACTTTGTCTTGCACTCTGTTAAGATTACAACATAGGGGGAGAGCCGGGACGAATGAAACACTTTTCACATACACGTCATTTTAAAATATAACGTTGCAGACAGAAATCATTTGTTGTTGTCATCAACAACTCACATGTGTCTTCTATCAATAACAGGTGTTATCTTGTTAAAATGTAAAACGACTTCGGTATAATTTCACTTTGAACGTAAGGTGCGCATTGTTTCATTCGTC
>JAPMOB010242512.1:0-10023 GCA_029875015.1 Lepomis gibbosus | reverse complement strand
TCATTTAGTAAATTATGGTCCCATTTAGAGGAACAGAGACCAGGAAGCAGGGGGGGCTTTAGGGCGGGGCTACAAGACGATTGGCAACCTGTCAATCAGGATGGAGGCGACTCGTATCAGCTGCTCTGTGTACGTTTAACCAGCGACGCTGAAAAAGCTCATCAGGACTCGGCTGCTCATTTTTCAGTGAGTGCGTTTAGTTTTAAGCTGTTTGTTGCTAGCTAAAGTTAGCATCTTAGCTAATATCACAGTTAACCTGAACTACAGATGCACCTTGCTAACCACGCTAGCTAGCTCCGCCCTCTCGTCCAAATACGCCTGTTTGCAGCAGAGTGACGTCAGTTTAAGCAAACTGAACCCGACGTTTGATTTTAGTTTGATTGGTCAGATATTCGTGCTGATCTCATCTAGCTGGAGGTGGAGCTTCTCGAGACAACATGATTGGATGAGTTGAATTTGAGGGGGCGGAGTCAAAGAGCATTTGTTTTCTAGACTCTTTCTGAGGGACGGCGCCGGCTCTTAGTTCTCAGCAGATTCCAAAGTGTCAGTCTGGCTGGATTATATGTGACAGGAATTCTGATTGACTGCAGTCGTGTTCCTGTTTCTTCTTCTTCTCTGGTTTCTCCGGAAAAACAGATCTGATCTCAACCGGACGACCTGATTCAGGCGAGTTGAACTGAAAATAAGAAAAAGGTTGAACTCTGTCCTGCGGCGGCCATGTTGGTCTACAGTCTGTGAAACATACGTACCTCCATCATGCCGAGCTCCACGGTCCCCGAGCGGTCCTTGTCCAGCGTTTCAAATATGTCTGTGAAGAGGAAACAATCATCATCAGGCTCAGAGAGGTGGTTTGTGAGGACTGTGGTTGTCTGTAGTGGTCTGTAAGGTCTATGGGGATCGTGGTGGTCTGTGAGGACTCACTGAACATGGTCTCCAGACGAACCAAACAGCCCACGAAGCTGTCGAAGTCAACGGTGAGATCCGGTTCGCTGTACCGAGCCACCAGGATCTGATGGAGCTGGTTGTTCAGACTGAAACCTGAATCACACAAACCAGCAGCAGAGGTCAGAGGTCACACAGGTGAGGAACCGGATCATCTAACAGTACTTCAAAACCAAAGTACAGTAATAATACTATCACTGTACTTTGCATTCTACACCAGAAGAAAGTACGCTCATCTTTTACGAACACTGTAACACAGAACTACAGCGGCTGTGTTTGAACACACAAAATGAAAAGTGACATTTAGTGTTTTTCCACATTAAACAGCAGAAGCTCGTTTACACAAACAAACAAACATGAAATACAAGAATCCAAAGAACCAGCAGCAGACCAACGAGCTCGCTTCGTCTGAAACATCGGAGACCTGAAACTTCTTCTGATGCTGATTCTTCTGTTTGATAAGAAATGAAAACGAAGCTTCAGACGACAGAGAAACAGATGTTTTACCAGCTTCCTCCACGGCCGACCTCATCTCTGCAGAGCTCATGGTCCCCGACTGATCCAGGTCCTTCTGCCGGTAAATGTTCTGTCACACAGAGGGAGGAGGTCTCAGACTCAAGAGCTCACGTTCTGCTTCCTGCCTTCTCCCTCTCTGTGGTTGTGTTAGAAATCTTCTAGGTGCATTAAACAGGTAGCCCAAAGGGAGTTCCCCTCTCCCACAGAAAGCTCTGCTCCTGAACTGAACACAGAGCTCAGGTCAAACGTTACGAAAGATAAACGTGTTACAGGTTAATAACTCACCGCTCTGAAAATCTTCATCCGGTCTAGGTTCTGAAGCTGGTTCTGGGTCAGGCTCTGGGTCCAGCATGTACAGCTGAACAGAAGCCATTACCAGCTGAAGCGGCTTTGTTTTGGATCACACTGACATGTCAGGACCCGCCCTACTCTGCTTCTGATTGGCTGAGTAGGCCTTAGCTAGTTAGCTGCTAGCCGCGTCAGTTTAAGAATCCTCAGTACAACTCTATGAGGAAAGCCTGTGACGCCAAAGATGGCGGTCATCCCGCCCCTCCTGCTAGAAAGCCAATCGTCTGCTTTTAACAGCCGAGGCGGGAAACCTATTTCAACCAATCGTGTGGCTCCGCTGACGCCAGGGTCTCCTACGCTCACTGCACATGTGCAGCTCCCAACAGAGATGGAATAGAAGTGAGACGCTTGCAGAGGGAGCGGTGACTGAGCTGCTGGTTGCTATTCTCTCCCCTCACCACTAGATGGCCCTTCAACACAGCACACACTACAACAGAAGAGGCGGCGGCGGAAGGTGACGCTTCACACTCACCAGGTACGTCTCGATTTTGGTCCACAGCACTTTAAACTCCAGCAGACCGAGCTGACCGCTGCCGTCCGTCTGCAGCTGCAGTTCAGGAGCTTCACCTGCAGTAATTTACCCAGCAGCCCCCACTGCATTTTCACTTTCAACCACTAACTCATGACATCACAGTTACCGGAGGACTCGGCGTGCGCTGTGGCGGTGGAAGGATACGTCCAGCATGTTGACCATGTTGCGACACGTTGTGATGCTGAAGCCGCTGGTCTGGATGTCGGATCCTGTCAGAGACAAACAGGTAAACACTGTTCACACCTGCAGAGCCCACCTGGACCTCAGACCGGCGTCCGGTTCCTGTTCTTACGTTTGGTCACCACTTTGTTGAGGATCTTCTGCAGCTCGAAGGCAGAAACCTCAAAGTCCTGCGGCACA
The DNA here is from genome assembly GCA_029875015.1 of Lepomis gibbosus. Lineage (NCBI taxonomy): Eukaryota > Metazoa > Chordata > Actinopteri > Centrarchiformes > Centrarchidae > Lepomis > Lepomis gibbosus. The sequence goes on along the minus strand of JAPMOB010242512.1, from coordinate 7,325 downwards.
GAGACGCTTCCTGTCAGTCCAGCGTCACACAGCAGATATTAATAACGTTCATTATTCTCATTGTCGGCTCACCGCTCCTGCCAGCCGTCCGAACAGACCTCTGAACCGCTCGTCCACGTCGTCCTCACCGATCTGGATCTGAAACAGGAAGTCAACTCTCAGCTGACACGATAATCAGGATGATTCACAAACCTGAGCAAATAATTTATAGATTTCTAATGACCCTGACAGCATGTTATTGTTCATGGGTCAAAGTCGAACACAAACTGTAGAGCAGATTTCCTTCCCTGGTTTTTAATCGGGGGAAATTATTCATAAGAAAACGAGACTGAAGGTTCAGACTGAACACAGAGAGCCGTCTGTTTGGTAACTTTTAAAAAATGTCTTTAATCCAAACGAGCAGCCAGACGTCGTCCTCACCTTCTTCACTCTGCACTCGACGGGGTCGTCCAGCTCTCTGCAGGGACAAACATCATTATTAAAACACAAGGTCCAGTTTTTATAGACTGACAGGAGCTGCTGGAGACATAATCCCCACTGACATCAAACACACCGTGAGGGCTTCTACCTGACTGAAACTCAAAGCATCACAGTAATCAGGTGTTTTAATAGAAACTCCAGCAGCTGCTGTTCCTCTGACGTCCACCAGGTGCTGCTGTGAGTCCGGCGGCGCGGCTGCTTTTGTGCGGCTGCACAAGGCTGGAACCAAACTGATGCCTGGTCAGCCAGATCAGTCGTTAATCTCAGCTCACACAGGCAGAATGGGTCCGACCTGACGGCGGCGTTTCTATTCCCCGCCCCTGACCTGCAGCTCACGTTAGACTGTCAAGTCAGCCGCGGTCACCTGGAACGCCACCGACGTCTCTACAAACAAAGTGAGCTCAGCAGATTCCCAGAGAGGAGACTTTCACCATCAGCTCAGAACCACAGACTGTCTACCCCCTTCCTCTCCGGTACGGGTTGTGTCGCTACGAGCGCCACGCTGTGAACGATTCGTGATCGGTTCGTTATCGGTTCGTGATCGTTCCCTCCGGCTGGATGAATATCACCATGATCCGTGGTCTGCTGCAGCTGCCGGCTCTCAGCAGCGCCACGCAACTCTCTAAATTCTTCCCTCTCACTGAAATAAATGTTTCCAATGAAATGTCCAAATAAAGTTCTGAGCATTTCAGCGCCGTCCTCCAGCCTTGTTCCTCTCTTGACAAACGTTGTGCTGATGTTCACTCAGCTTTGTGGTGTTAAAGAGCATAAAGATGGATCCTGTATGTTCTCATTATAAGAAGGATCTGAGCTGGAACTTTATATTTATATTGTACATCGTGATTTTACGCAGTAATCCAAAAGTAATGTAACTGGTAGTGTAGCTAGTTACTTTCAGCAGTGAGTATTGTGGTAAAGTAGTTAGTAATGTGTAATCCATCACACTGATCGTGACTGAGCTTCTTCTGGACATGCGAACTCAGAGTCTGAGGAAACTTACTGAAAGTCTGCCTTTTTCTCGGAGAAGACCCGGACACAGAAGTCTCCGTTCTTGTGCGGTTCAAAGGTGGACGGGATGATCAGGTACTCTCCCGGCGGCAGACAGAAGCGGCTGCAGACTTCTCGCAGGTTGATGAAGGTCTCGGAGCGAGCGGTGGAGGCGTGATGCAGGAAGAAGTTCCTGTTCAGGTGGACGTTCCTCTGACCAGAGAACTGACAGACAGAGACCAGAGGTGAACCCAGAGTCCGAGCTAAAGAAATGTTGAGCAATAAACCCTGAGCGGCAGGACGTGAGCAGGTCGGCGTCTTCGTACCTCATCAGGAACCTGAAACAGAAGAACAAGAAGATTCAGAGAAACAAACCGTTCTTCCCTCTCAGGCTCGTCTCTGAAGTCCTCCGACAACAGCAGCATCCTGTTCTGGCTACGACACACTCAACATGAAGGGGTGAAGACCAAACTCGTTCTCACCTCGTAGATGGCGAATCCGACCGTGTGCATGCCCTCTCCCTTCTGCCTCAAGTGTCTGCGGTTCTTCTGGATCAGACCGACCACGAAGCTGCAGCCGGCCTCTCCGTCCTCCGGGTCGTCGTCCTCCTCATCCAGCTTGATCACAAACTGAGGGTTCATCCAGAACGAGTCTGCGGTTTGGAAACAGCAGATCAGAACCTTTAAGAGTCCAAGGAAAGTCCCCCCACCTGCTGACGGGCCTATAAGAACCTGCAGGATCTCTAAAATGAACCATTGGCCCTGCTCACTGTCTGACAGGATCACTCACTGGGGAAGTTCCTGCAGCCTCCAGCGGTGGATCCTTTCCTCCAGCTGCCATCGAACTTGGACAGAGCCCATTTAGAGATGGAGTTGTCTTTCAGGGCGTCGGGCGTCAGATTACAGATCTCCAGCCGGGAGAAATGTCGCAGGAAGTCAGAGAAAGACATCCTGGAAGACACAGCAGAGGGTTTCACTTCACACAGAGAACCTGATGATGCAGTTCAGGTAGACTGAAGACAAGGTGAAGCTTTACCAGAACTCTCCGTCCTCTGCGCGATGACTCAGGCGCTCTCTGTCCTCGTCACTGATGTAACGCCACTGCAGCGAACTGTCAGGAAGCGTTGGACACGTTTTACAGTCAGGAAATAAGAACTCACGGCTGCAGGCTGCCTCTTTTTAGCTGTATGTCTTCACATTTAGACAAACTGTCCCAAGTCATGTCCATGCTAAATCTAAAAGCTGCATCTCTACTCTCAGGAGCTGTGGAGAAATATCGCAGACTGGATGACATATTCCTGTTTGACACTAAATTTATCCAAGACGGTTAGTATGAATCTCCTCCTGAGATTAGTATTAAAGGACAAATGGTACCGGATGCTCAGCAGGTTAAATATTTAGGTTTGATTATTGATAGCGGTCTAACCTTCAAAAAACAACATATTACAATAATTTCAGAAACAGTAAAGAATAATCTGGCTCATTTCAGATTTATAAAAAATCAAATGAGTACAGATGCAGCAAAACTGTACATGCATGCAATGATACTTTCACATTTTTCATACTGTAGCACAACATACTGTAAAAAACCTAATTCTCATCATTACTGTAATATAGTCGAAAAGCAAAACCTGTTGACTTTTGAAAACTTCCTGTTTATGTCCAGTGTTGGGTTAGTATATAAGATCATTCATGACTTAGCACCACAACCTCTCAAGCAGTATGTAACAATAAGCAGACCGGGCTCAAGGTTAACAAGAGCTTCCTCCAGATGGGACTGTTGTGTTACGTTTCGGTCTATGACATTTGGACAAAACTGCTTTTCAGTATAAAGGCAGCTGGGATGTGGAATTTATTACCACTGAGTGTCAGAGAATGCAGTACATTCAAAGTTTTTAAAGGTAGCGTGAAAATATGGTTGAGGGACAATCAGGTATGTAGTCATTGAGCTATGAACTCTGAATGTGGTCAGTATGTTCTTGTAATGACAGTTTATTTTCGTATTTGGATAGTTGAAGTTGTTTATTATGGTTTTGGGAGGTTTGGTATATATGAATGTTGTGTTTTTTTGTTTTTATTGTAATATTTTGCACGTTATTGGCTCCTGCCCCAGGACTGAGGATGGGAATTAGCTTTTAGCTAAATCTGGTACAGTACATATATTGTGCACTGTCCCTGTTAAATAAATACATTTAAATTCTTCTTTTTTTTTTAAAGTAGCTGATTTAGCTGTTAGCAGCTCCTGTTAGCACTTAGCATGCATGTACACACCTGCGGACTGGTTTAAATTTCTCTGGTTCATCCAACCAGAGTGTTCCCCAGGGCTCAGTCCTGGGGCCCCTTCTGTTCATCAGTGATCTGCTTCCTCTTGGCTGTATCCTATGTAAATTTAACATCCGTATCCACTTCTATGCGGATGACACCCATCTCTACCTGTCCACCAAACCTACCTCCACCTCCCTCTGTGACTGAACAGAAATCGAATTCTGGTTCTCCTGCAACTTCCTCAAACTTAACAGGGTCAACACCAGGTTCTGTTAATCTGCATGAAATCCACTTTCTTACATCATACTTTTCATTTACATAACATTAACTGCCTCCGAACCATCTCGCTCAACCATTACTGCAGCCAACTGGTTCAGAACTCTGCTGCCCGCATCATCAGCAGAACTCCTTCTATCACTCCTGTCCTTCAGCAGCTTCACTGGCTCCCAGTTAAATACCACATTGATTTCAAGACTCTTCTGACCTTTAAGGCCATTCACAACCTTTCTCCTCTGTACCTCCCTGACCACCATCTTATCACAGAACACATCCTGCCGTCCTCTCAGCTCTTCTTCTAATCACCTCCCTGCGCCTCCTGCCCAGCTATCACTGGATCACTGCAGCTTTTGTTCTCTCTGGTTTGAGTCTCCAGCACCTGTTGGGTGACGAGCTGTCGGGGTTACCTACTCATCACTCCAGGCTCCAGTCCACTCCACCTGACCCCAGGGGTTTCTGATCCGGATCAGCTTCTCCATCTTGCCACGGTACTCCACCTGCAGCCAATCACACGCAGAGCAGAGTTACACCTGACACCATGAGAGGTGAAGCCCCGCCCCTCTTCAGGTGAGCTAGGTCGGCTCCATCTGTACACCTCAGCATGCTAACACAAGTTTTGTATCCAACAACCTACACCTCCTGCTAAGGCTCATGGGAAGTGAGGGTGGGGGCGTGTCCTCTCACCTCAGCTGCACCTGTCACAGAGTAGGCGTGGCCTTTCACCAGCTTCTGAGAGGTGACCGCCTCCGAGTCGGATGAGCTGGTGATCTGAAGCAAAACAACATCAGCTGATTAACAACGTCAACACAATGAGGCGTTTTATTTTGATCTAAAAATACAGTAAAGCAGGACCTTCTGCTGAAAACGTGTAGTTTTATTTAACACATCTCCTCGCTCTGTCTCTCATCTCTGTGCTGCCAGAAACACCATAAATAATTTTTAGAAACACTAAACAAAGAATATATGGTCAGGGCAACTTGTCTAGTGTCCATGAAGTACTCATCATTAACTAGACAGCACCCAGTACTCATTATACTCTACAGGACCTGTGTTTGACTCCGTGTGGTGCTTTTAAACAGGCTGAAATAATATGGATATTTTCCAGTATGAACCGTGAGATAAGCAAACTACACAAGAACCAGAACATCTCATGCTGTGTTTGTGAGAAACAGAAGCTCGTTAGTTTTTAATGTTGGTAAAATAATATAATACTTCATAGATCACATGACGTTATAAAAGTATCTCTACACGCAGCGTACGTCTATGGAGCAACCCATCAGCGACCCGCGGCTCTGAGCCTTTTGGATGATGTGGAACAGGTGAGGACCGGGTCGACCCAGCTCGTGGATTTCAGCGATTCCTCCAGTGAAATCCTCGAAGCCCTCGGTGGTGGTTCCTCCTGACAGAGCCTCGTAGCATCCGTTCAACCTGCGGCGACATCATCATTGCTAATCAACGAAACACCTGATCGTTTCAGCTCTGATCTAATTTATGACGAACGTTAGGGGTCCGCCTCCCTCTGCGATTGTGAGGGGGGGGGTGACTGAAGGTCTCAGCTCTCGTCCATGTGACCAGCTGAGGTCGACGCTGAGCAGGTGACACGTTTGTGTCCCTCACTTTATCCCTTCGTCACTGTTCTCAGGCCTGCTGCAAAACAGATGTGTGTGATTACATGTACTCCGTCATGTCTTACTTGGCGTAGGCCTTCTCCAGCAGGGCGCTCCAGAACTCCCTGCCCTCCGCCGAGTGCACAAACAGCAGCTCGCCATCTTTCACCGGCAGACGGTCGTCGATCACCACGTCCACCCACTCCCCGAACTGCCAGAACTGCAGACCAAAGAGACAGATAGAAAGAGGACCTAGGACGCTTCCCTGAGGAACTCCAGTAAGCCATTAACATGTCTGAAGATTCAGTCCTCCAGGTCACAGTTACCCATCTCATATGATTCATCCTACATTGAATCCATGGAGGTTTGTAGTAGTAGATAGAAGTAGTAGTAGTATATGTAGTAATAAAAGTACATGTAGAAGTAGTAACAGCTGTTAGAAGTATACATGTCAGTACCTGGTCTTGGACTATGTGCATACCCAGAACCTTGTGTAGTATTTGCATCGCTGGTACCTTCTTAAATATCTCTGGTACTGCGTATCTGTGTACCTGGAAGTGGAAGATGCCGGCGTACTCTCCTTTCGTGAAGCTCTGTCCGTGCGGGACGACTCGAGTAAGAACTTCCTCGTTCAGGGTCAGAGAGGCGATGGCGGCGAGCAGCCAGCAGTCCCCTGGATGACAGACAGGAAGGGGACTTAAAAGTGCTGCACTGGATGAAGATCATCAGTGTCTCAGCTTCCTTTAGAAGGATGGTGGTAAGATGTGTTTGTTCTCACCCAGAGCTCCCTGACGGATGTCGGTCCTGGAGGCTCCACAGATGATGAACTCGGGGTCGGAGGTCAACTCCTGCACAGGAAAACAACACACATCAGCTGACAGACTGAACCCGGTTATGTTGGCCACATTCACACCTGTTCATTTGTGACTATCTGATCTGCCCACGACACCTGAAGCCGCTCAGCGAGGACGGGGTTGGTAGAGTCCAGGTCTCTGCGGGAGGATAGGAACTTAAGATGATGAGAATTCAGACATTATTCCAAGATGGCTACCCGTCGCTGCTGAACCTGTTCCACATACGTACCGTAAATGCTTTTCTTGTGTTAGTGTTTTTACTAAATCAGATTCAAACGGTGCAGAACTCCTTTAGAGCAACATTATGTAGTATTTTATCAGTCCGTTCCCTGAAAGGTGGGGTTCCTCTTGACCATGTTAGTCACACGGCCTCTGGCATCATAAAATGAAACGGAACAAGGGTTATGTGTGTAACTACGGTTCTATGAATTCTGGATGCCAGAGTTCTGAGTCACTCAGGATCTTGGCGAGAAAATACTCAACATGCACAGTCCAGAAGTCAAAGTTACATACTGACACCAGGGCAGGACTGGTTTCGTACGGAGGCATAGGAGGGAACATCTGGGGGGTTTTGCATAGAAATTGCTGAATCGTTTTTTATTTATTTATTTTTACATTAACAGTTAGCATGTTGTGATGTAGAGACAGAGCTCGGTTAAAACTTTATGGATGAAAGATCCTTTTGTTACAGATTAATAACTCACCGCTCTGAAACTCTTGCTCCAGTCCATGTTGCCAAGCTGGTCGGCAACATGTGCAGCTGAACCCGAGCTGTTAACCGGCTTCTCGCTGACCCGACCTACTCTGCTTCTGATTGGCTAGTAGTCCTTAACTAGGAACTGAGCGTGTGCAACTCC